>WYDI02142720.1:0-53163 GCA_009867235.2 Psittacus erithacus | reverse complement strand
TAGATTGGATATAAGGAGGAAGTTCTTTACTGTGAGGGTGGTGAGGCACTGGAATGGGTTTTCCAGGGAAGTTGTGAGTGCTCCATCCCCGGCAGTGTTCAAGGCCAGGTTGGACAGAACCTTGGGTGCCGTGGTTTAGTGTGAGATGTCCTTGCCCATGTCAGGCGGGTTGGAAGTAGATGATCCTAAGGTCCTTTCCAACCCTAAGTATTCTGTGTTTCTGTGATTCTGTTGTGATATGTTATTTATTTAGCTAGAAATTGTAGTTTTCATCAAGTCACAAATTCTGACTATTCTATGATTCTATGATCTATGAATTTACCCAGGAGTAGTAGTAAAGTATCCATGTCTTCTTACTACACATTTTGAAGTCAAGAATTTGGATGTCTTTATATGGTATTTAGCAAATCTAAGAACAGGGAAACACATTTTTCTTTGGAAGGACTTTATAATTTGCTTAAATTTGAATACAGAAGCAAAAATGCATTCTGACAACTTCTGCATTTTAAGATACATTCCAGAGAAAAGCAGACTAGAGGTTTTCCAGG
Organism: Psittacus erithacus; assembly: GCA_009867235.2. Taxonomy (NCBI): domain Eukaryota; kingdom Metazoa; phylum Chordata; class Aves; order Psittaciformes; family Psittacidae; genus Psittacus; species Psittacus erithacus. The sequence continues at coordinate 52,615 of WYDI02142720.1, read as the reverse complement.
AAGTGACTGTAAGGATGCGATTTTTTTTTTCCCCATGGCTGTTTTGGCAATACACTGTCAAAAGTATTCAGTTCAGAGCAGACATTTGGTAAAATAATTATATTCATTTCAGCATCAGGTCCTCAACCTAAAACCCTGTTGGAATAGGGATTTTCTGAGTGTTACAGTGTAACTGTCATTTAAGTAGGGGTTTGAACATGGCTATAATCAAACTGTCACATGGAAATAGAGCTCATTCCATTGATTATTTTTGTAAGATTTCTGCATCTGATGGTGTAAACTTTTGCTCACTGTCCCTGTTTTTGCTCTTAATGTCTTTGTTGTAGAGTAGTAGAACTTAGGTCCTGCATTACTTTTGCTTGGAGATATTTATGAACTATATTGTGACATAAGGTATTTTTTTCTTGGTGTCCTCCCATCTGAGAAAACCATCGCTATGGTGAGTAATTTTGAATGATCAGTGTAATGGTATTCATTTTTCTGTATGCAGGAACCAGAGGAAAGCATTTCTACAATGGGTAGTCTTTTTAATCATATATCTTTTTAGGCAGAAATTTCTCATGAGAGACAAAGGGCATAAATCAAAGTAAATGGGTAAAAGAATATTATCTTCATCTTGCAAAGTGGAAGACTTAAGAGGAATGAAGGGCATTCTTACATGTTGAGGAGCATCAGTTAAATATAAATGAAGTTTTGGCAACAGGAAAGCTTTAATATCTTTTTCTTAGAAACATTACATAAAGAATATATAAATATTAATACTTTATACTAATTCTCTAAAACTAGCTTATGGTTTAACAGTTTAGTTGTCAAATTTATGATCAAATAAAGTCATATACATGTTTTTATTTGTTTTCTCAATGTGATGATTGACATAGCAAATAACCCTGAAACTTAAATGAAGTCATCAGCCGTAACTGGATTTCTTAATTGTACAAAGTTTGCTAAGCTTCATCAGAATTAATTTTTCACTGTAGCAATGGTGCTGGTTAAATCTGTACACAAGTCTCTAATGCTTGCAGTAAAGAACAGAAAATAACCTAGTTTCTCTTCTCCTTCTCATAATAAAAACACAAAGTAAAGGCTTTTTATAAGCGTATTTTGTAATGGAAATTTCAGCAGCCTTCTGAATGAACAATTATGTCTTTGTTTCCATGGAGCTAGCACGGAAATAGCTCAGAAGCAGTGCAGTGGTATTAGGAACATAATATTAGGGCTACTTTGGAGAACTTTCCACCTGATCTGGCAAAGGCAATTTCAAATAAGTAACTTGTCAGAAAATGTTAGCTGATCAAAAGTAAAATTTAGAAGCGTATTTTTTTTGTGGTGTTGGAGCTTTATTTAGCAAAATGCTCCTCCTGTTCCTCCTCCCCTGAAGCCTTCAGATCCACAATAGGAACTTTTATACTTTCTGTGTATACATACTGCAGTGGCAACTTCACCCACAGTCTCTCACCTACAGGAGGTATGCACCGACACCCAGGATGCTTGAGTTTGGGAGAGTACATTTCTCGGTTCATTGAAAAGCATGCTTGGACTCTTTGGAAAGTTTTGGGTTCATGTAGTTGTGGAATTGGAGTCTCTGTGTATGTGGGGGGTATTTATGTAAAGTTCGGGGTGATTAAACTGACTGTTGACCCACACCCCCAAAGTTTCTGTGAGCCAGCTTTCCAGCCACTCTTCCCTAAAAAGCATGCTAATTTCCCAAAGCGATTAAAAAAGAAAAAAAAAGGGGGGGAGGGGGAGGGGGGAGTGTGTGTGGAAGGGGGAAGTATTTCCCCCGTAAAAATAACTAGGAGTGGTTTGGTGCTTCAAATCTTATAGTCTTTGTTTTTCATGGTTGTTAATGACTAGGAAGGTATCTACTTCTCTCATGGGATCTCTTGTTTCCTAGGCAATAGGTTTCTTACACTCTGCTATCTCCACCCCTCCACCCCCTTAAAACTCTTTTCCAGCACCAAGGGTGTATATTTTCTGTAATGAAAAGGCCTTAACACAGGCATTACTCCTTATGAGCAAATTCTGATCTGTATTTTGGAAATCGGGTAGTTTGTATCACAGCGGTGAGTATCAAAAGAAAACAAAATGGAATTTATTTATTTTCCTCTTCCCTTTTAATCTTAGACTCGTTGCTTTAATACACCATGTTGGAACAGGTAATCAGATTATTAAACACAATAGCAGTAAAAAAAAAGAAAACCAAAAACAAAACCAAAGGAAACTTCAGGAAATCTGAGAAAATAACAGATGGATCAGTATAGTTACTCATTACCTTGCTCGCAGGCATATCCTTTAGAGCTTGCAGAGTAAAATCAATGCACGTTTAATGTCAGATGTTCAAGCAATTATTTCAAAGGACTTAAAAAATTTGACAGGGGGATTATCTTGACCATTATATAGCAACTTGGGTTTTTTTCCCAGTTATGTCACTGTAAAATATTTAATGTGGACAATCTGGTGTTCCTTTGTTTCCAGTCAGTCTGTTATCTCCTGTATTAGTTGGTTTGAGTTACAGAAATACTATCATAATATTTTTTTTTCATTGTTACTGGAGTTTTTCTGCTCATTAGTTATAACTATCTTTGAAATGTCTACTTTTCTATCTGTTATGCTTTAAAAAAGTCTTCTGCAAGGAAAGATTGCTCTTTCTGCAGGCAGGTTTATAAAATTTATTTAAACAGATGTTCTGAAGTTCACTAAACAGAAATTTGTCTGTCTTGGCTATTGCAGTCTTTTGGGTAGATTGTTTTTAATAAAATTGTAAAGCTGTAATAATTTGATATGTTGATTACACAACATTATGTGGAATACTAAGTGTTGTTAAATAAGGGCATGCATAAACTGAATTCCTAACATTTACTGATACTTCAGATTGTGTAGTAAATTTTTGTTTGTAACAGCTAGATTGAAGCTCACTCTTTGCCAGTCCCTTGCTGATTTGCTGCAGTCTGTTCCTGTGGTCCCCATCCAGAATTATCTTGTTATCTGGCTGAAGGTTCACCTGACTAATTGCAGTATGAATCATAGCTTTTTGTTCTCTCTGAAAACACCTCACTGTGTTGAAATTTTGGTATCAATTTGATTTTTACTTCTAGTTTACCTAAATTTAGATACACGCACTTTATGCAGGATTAGTATTTACTAAAGCCTGAGCAGAACTGAAAGAAGTTGAGCTTGCTTACTGTAACTGGAAGCACTAGTGTGTAGTCACTTCATAGACAGCTGTCTTCTAGGAGATAGTATGTAAGGAACATTATCAAGGGTTTCCTAGCATATTTTCCGTGCCTGCATTTGGTATATGTCTCTTTTGTATGTCATCTTCAGTTACCCAGTGTTGACTTTATTCCCATTTCCAATGTGATGAACTGTGGGCATCTTCTGAAAATAAATATTTGAAGAAAGAACGTGAAGCATGCTTAATATCTGCATTTAAGCTTATTTCTGCATGTTGGAAATCACTATTTATTAAAGAGATCAGAAGTTCATGTAGTGTTTACTTCTAGCAGAACAGTGCAAAAGATTTGCCAGTATTTTCAATTTTGAACAAGTACTTCCCGAATTTTGTCAGATTGGATCTTGTCTTTCACAACCAGTTGCGAGATGGCTCATACTTGGACAGGACTCATGTAAGGACATCTTAATAGTTTTACTTAGTAGCTATGTGGAATACTCTGTTTTCTGTAATCTGAAAGTGTTGTTGCTGATGATTTTTACTCTTTGTAAAGATAGAAGTTACTTTCCTTTTTATTTTTTTTTCTTCTGGATTTGAGAATTTCAAGTTAAAACAGAAGGAAAAATAATCTGTGGCACTTCAGTGTCCTATAGCCTGTGTAAGCATTTGACCATAGCGGCTTTTTTCATAAAATCTGATAGGTACGGCATTTGGTCATCCATGTCTTCCGTTGCATAACTCCGTGTTTTCACATGCTGTGAGTGTTAAGTCTAGTTTGGCTATGACCACACACATGTTAACAAGCCTTTTCTTAAAACTATCATTTTTATTATTTTCACAGCATGCAACTTCGGACATTTTAGTAATTTTTATTAAACACAATTGCAAGTTGATGATTGCTGTCTTGTGGTTCTGGTTGCTGTTGTAAATGTAAATATGTAAATACCATGTTGCATGAAAGAATAAATAGCATTTAAAATCTGAAGTACATTTAAGTTGTCAGTCTGTGGAAAAACTTAAATAGCTCTCTTACATGCAAGTAGCTTAAGTGTCTAAACTGTGTATGACAGAGAAGCTTCCAGCGAATCTCTTATTAATACAAAGCCTCCAGAAGTTGAGTGAAGTGCTTGATATAGAAAATCCCATTTTAAATTTTAAAATGAAAAAATGCGTAGAGATCTGTTTAGAGAAGTAGTAGAAGATGTGTGGTCTGGAGGGAGATTAGGTAGTTGCTGAGTTTTGGTGATAGAGGTATTAATGTACTACTTTGCCATGTATGAGTATACTTTATGAGTCCATGTCTTGTGAGAACTGAGTGATTCAGTGTTCTGCAGTGTCTTTCTAATGAAATTTGGCTGTGTCCTGTGATGTTATTTGGAGTCGAAGCACAAAGATGTGTAATGAATTCTTACCCTTTTTCAAATGCACAAAAGTATAAGCTTGATTTAGACTGCAAACCATGTTATTCTTTAGCCAATTTCTTTGATACAAATTATCATAAAACCATAGAATGTCTTGAGTTGGAGAGGACCTATAAAGATCATCATGTCTAACTCCCTGGTCCTTGCAGGGCTACCTAAAGCTAAACCATGTGACTAAGAGTATTGTCCAGACACTCCTAAACTCTGACATGCTTGGTGCCATGACCACTTCCTTGGGGAGCCTGTTCCACTGACTAGTCTCTCGCTCAGTGAAGATTGTTTTCCTAATATCCAGTCTGATCAATGCAGCTTCACTCCATTTCCTTGTGTCCTATCACTGGTGAACACAGAGAGGAGATCAGCATCCCCTCCTCAGCTGCCCACCTTGAGCGAATGTACCAGGTATGAAATACCTGTATTGCAGATGATGGTAAACCTTTTGAATTAGAAAAAGTTTTATTCAGCTAATTCAGCATTTACAGTCAATCTTCATGTGTTTGTGTTCCTAGCTTTCATAGTTTGCAATAAAATTAATGTTATTTATCTAGGAAAAATAAATTTCATGTTGTTGGTTAAATATGTTTGAAGTAGTGTAATTATTATTTTTCAAATATAGATTATTCAACATGTATGTTTATATACAACTGTAGTGTCCCACATATTAAAGCAGTTGTATTAAAAAGAGGGGCATCCTAAACCAACAAAATAAAAAGTGGAAAAAAAATTCTTGTAGCATTTTGGAAGATTTTTTAAAATTCTATTCTACCAGTGATCTGAAGTAAACATTAAATGCTACTTAGGTTATCTGATTGTACATGAAATGCATGTATGCCTGTGCTTTAAAGATGTAAATGCTTAGATGAAATATTACAGTGTATTTACTCTTCTTTTAAGACTGAGTATGCTAAATACTTTTAATAAGTTTTGATGCATTTTTAAGAATCCTCTAAGCTCAAGGTTTTTAAGAAATTGATATAATTTGAAAATAACAGTGAAGTAATATCTAAAAGGAACTATATAATGTCTTTTGAAAATTACATTGTAAATACAGTTTGGTCTGGAATATCAAAAAATGAATCAGACGACAGAACTATGTGGAAAGTACTATTCATCTAAGATACTTAAATATCTGGTAGCTATACTAAGATACTTAAAATGGCTTGTCGCAGGAGAGCAAGGGTTATGAACATTTTTGTAATAGGGTACTCTCCACCCACTTTGTTTGCTTTTGCATGCTTGCTGTGTTGTCCTGTATTGTTAAAGACGGTTTGGATAGCTGCTTTATTTTTATATTAATTTTTTTACCTGCTAGAACTAATGAAGGGGCATGCTGTCTTGCTTATTACCTCCCTCAAACTGTGGGGCATTTTCATATGTGAACTTTGCCTTTCTTATACACTCAAGACTATTAGACCTATACTAAGGATGCTTTTTTGTGGTAAAATTTTTATTTTAATTGGAGTAACTCTGAAATAACTTCTTAAAAATGCAATTAATGTGATTTTTGTTGCTTTGAAACACAGAAATTATATTAAAGCTCTAACTTAAAATCAGAGGAAATGTTCTAATAAAACCATTTCACATAATAAGGGATCTTGAGTGTTTGTCAGTATGGAGTCTGCTTTAAATGTACTCCTGCCTTAACTGGATAATTTTAGTCAAGTATGCTTGGTGCACACTGTGGGCCCGTTTGTTCTGGTTCAGGTCTGTAAAAACTAAGGAATCTGTGGCCTTCCCCACTTCTCTCTTCTACCAGGAGCAAAAAGGAATCTAATAGCATTCAGTCTGTCACGCTCCAGTCTCAGACCTTTAATCGCCTGTTCCAAACAAACAGAAAAACCCCAACTCCAAAAAAACTTAATCCAGGGCAATATAATCTTAATCAACCTTTGTAATCTTTACAGTCTTTAGTAATTTAAAATAAATTAAGCCTCCTCCTATAGTGCCGGTATAGTGTGGTTGACATGGCCCTTAAACCAGAGAGAACCAAGACCAGGAGTGATCATCCCTGTCTCTCACCTTCTGACTTCTCCCCATATGGGCACATGGGCCTCTTTGCAGTCAGATTGTCAGATTGCGCAGGCCCCTCCAGCATGGCCACCGCTACCAGAACCTCAGTGAGGGGCATTTTGCATGCATTAAGCTGCTCTTGTGTTGCAGCAACTACTTAGCTTTGGCTGACTACAGATTAGGGGGGAGACTGGTAAAACAAAGCATCTTTATTAATGAGGGAAAAGTCTTAAGTTCTCCATTGCAGTCAGACTTGGAGCTTGTTACTAAAACGCTGATCTGAGTCATCAAGAGAGGAAGCGTAAGGTGTCTAAGCCAGATAAAATTTGCATCAGTATCGTCACTGATATTGAAAGTAGTATTATTTACAGTACAAGAGATTACTTTTCAACACAGAGGAGACGTGGAAGTTGTGTGACAGTATTTCAGTCGAAGTTTCTTTCCACACAGAACTCTATAGGAGAAACATTTGGCAATAAACCCTGAAGTCTGATTTTGGACTAAAGAGGGAGTGATATATGCTGCTTAAGGTTAAGCGAAGCATAAGTTTTATAACAGAATTTTTACTGGCACTTCTTCAAGGACAAATTGATACAGATTTGGTTGCTTTTAAGTAATTAACATTTTTGACACTGGCATTACTTTGTTTGTCCCAACAATTTCTCTATTTTCCAGAACCTGTGCTCTTTTTCTTTGGGATTGATGCCCACTTTACAGTTGAGCTATTTGTTTTCTCTCAGTTGTTAAAAGCAGTCAGAATTTAATTTTGCAACTTTTTGTCTTCTTTAATTCTGTTTAGTTGTAAGTAAGTATATTTTCTTTTACGGATTTTCCTGCTGCTGTGACTAATGAGAAATGTACTAAAAACACAGAAAGGTAGAATATTTGGTTAATTACTTAGACCTTCAGAATCCGAACAAAGCAATCCATTTACAAATTACAAAAAATAGAACAACTTAATAATTTTTACCTAAATCAAGAACTAGTTTTGTTCTACACAAGCCAAAAGGGGAAACCCATACTCTGTGTTAATCCTGATGGTCTAAGGCATGGGTCTCTGAAAACATTTGTAAATTTTTTAATATAAATTTAATTTACTATATTAATGAATTATAAATAATTAATTTAATATTAAATCTGCATTAATATAAAACAATGCATTTCATAAGGTAAAAATACTGAATAGCAAAAATAATATTTTCAGATTGCTTTTCACAAAGTGTCTGTGTTGCTCTTCAGCATTTCAGATAGTCAAGATTCAATTTGGGATGTTTAAAATGAGATCTGAAAAGTTCTTTTCATAGATCCTGCAGGGTTTATGGTATTAAATAAATATTAAAAATATTGTGTGGAAAGAGTGAACTGTATCTACAGTTCCTTCTTATATTTTATTCCCCTTTTTAAATTGGGTAAGAAATTGAAAGGGGAGGCAAGGTAACTGACTCTAGCCATCTGAGGAGGCTTTGTTTAGAAGTCCTTTCCTTAGTTTTTATTACTTCTTAGTAATTTATACTTTTCCATCAAAACCAAAGGGTGTGTAAATGCTTGTAAAATGCTGCAGGACCAGTTAGTAAGTTTGACTGGTGCCTTGTGTGGTCTAATTTTATTTATTTGTTGGGTTTTTTTTTTACTTATATCAATTATGTGAATAGAATGGTGGTTTTTTTGTCTTTTTAATAAAGGTGTATTAAATGCTCTTGTATTCCAGTTTATTTTCTGAAACTGCATTCAGTAATATGTTAGGCATCTCCAAACATAGTAACTGTGGGATGTTGAGGATCCAAAAAGATGAGAGTTCAGAAACTAATCAGAGAAATTAATGGAAGGAAATCCAACAGCTTATTGAAACAAAGACATTATTTCTGAGTCAAGAAATTCCTGTGTCACAAGTAGTGAGAGAATGGTACTGTATAACAGAGGAAATCTAGTATATGTTTATCCTGTTCTTACACCTTTTAGTAGATATTTGGCATTTTGCCACATGGATAGGCTAGATAGATCTTTTTGCTGGTTTTGTTTTCTTGAACAGTAGTTCAAATAGTAACACCAAGCAAACACAGTGAGAGAACTAGTGCAATATTGGGATAACCTTCTCTGTACAGGGATTTCCTACTACAGTAGTTTGGTTTCATTTCCTTATGGGTTTCATCTATAGAAAGATGCGTGTATATTTTTAAAGTGCTGGGATACTTTGTGTAACAAACTAAAGTCATAATACTAAGTAACAAAAATAGGGAACGCAAGTACAGTATTAGAATAAACCAAAACTTTCACTCTTACCTTGGCTGTAGGTGTATAATTGCACCAACCCTAATTATGTTGCCCTTGCTTCTGGATTATGTAAAAAAAGTGGAAAATGCAAGCAGTTCTGCGTAAAATAGTGTTCAGTGTGGGGAAACTGAACAATTAAGAGATCCGACAGGCTTCTTACATTAGGGAAGGTGTCTGACCACTGATAAATTGTTTCTTATGCTTGTTTATCAAACTCCCAGTTTCTTCCTTTCAAATTATCTTTTGTGGTAAAGTTACATTATATTATTAGAGTTGCAATATTTACCTCTCCTATTTTACTGTATGATTCTGGCCTTTGTTCTTGACTGTATTATCTTCTACAGATTAAAGAAATTATTTCATTGATTGAAGAGCCACATAATAAATTAAAAAGGGTGGGGGAAAGGCAATTAGGATGCACTTCTGGCTTTGTAAAACAACTGCCGTTGTGGTCTCTGTCGTGTCTCCTTCAGTGGTTCGGGTTTTGGGTTTTATCCTTGCACAAAAAGTCTTAAATCATCCATGACAGCTAAAACCCCGTGGGAGACCAATCATAAACCAGAACAATTATCTCACACTGTCCTGTGAGTTATTTAGAGAAGAAAAATAGGACAAATATTGACAAATCTGGTTTAATAAAACCCTTTGTCTTATAAGTCTAAGTATCAGCACTTGCCTTTATGACCAAAAGGAGCTTTTCGTAAGGACTTCATAAAAAAGAAATGTTCAAAATATTGATACAAAATAGGTATCTCAAAGTTACTGATGTAAGCAAGCAGCAGGATGTTGAGAATTAAAGACACTTCTTTGTTCTGGCCATGAAATGAAGCTCCTGCTTTTCAGCAACTTGAAGTAAAGGATAAGACCACCATTGTCTCACTGCAGTTTTGTTTGAGATTGTCTATCCCTTGTTTGTGGTTCTCCTGGGCTCTCACCCTATCATTAGTCAGTAATAGGATACTTTTAGGATACTGTCAGTAACAGGATACTTTTGACACCTATATGTATCAGTTGGAAAATGGCACTGTCATAACTAAGTTCATTTGAATTTTTTTGATTTTAAATACTGCATAGCCATGATTTATAGTTTCTGGGCTTTTTGGAGTCTTAGAGTGTCAGGGTTTGATATCTTGTCTTTTCTGACAAGAAGGAAATATTTCATTTCAGAATAAAAGCAAAGACCCTTAAGAATGGGACACTTTAAAAATTGATTATTTAAATTTAAAATAGGTAATAGCTTAATCTTAATGAGAGGAAAGTGAATACTTCCTTTTCTTACCAAACAGCAATGCAGTGATATAAGAAGGCAAGCTGGGTTAATGGCAATTAGTATTTAGCAAGGTAAGTGAATTGCATATGTTGATTGTGATATAGAAACCTGGTTGCAGTATGAAAGCTCCTTAGGTTAAACTTAATTTTTTCTTTATGTTCAAATAGTCATGTGCTTTAAAATAAAACACAGATGATTTCTTGGCTAGCTGCTGAGTATCTCAGGTAACCGAATTTCACTTAATATGATGGAACAGGTAACTGGGGAAATATTTTTCTCTGTAGTTTCTCAGGGTAGACATGGAACATAATGCTGTCCTGATCCCGTTAGAGTGTTTTGGGTAGAGACCTGCTTCATAATGGTGATAGAGTGACTACATAGATGGAGTAATGAGGTTGAACTGTGTGAGTCTGCAGGGGACGCAGAGCAGAAAGGTGAGGCCTGGGTGGGGCGAGGTCTGCCCAGTGTGTCCAGTAGGAGGGAGCTTGCAGAAGAGGTGCTGATGGGGAGGGGTACACAAGAGGGCTCCTTAACATTGAGGAAAAAGCCGGTAGTGCCAGCAGAGAGCAGCTGCTTTGTGTCTCTGCATACCTCATGGGAAAGAAAGAGACAGCAAGAGAGTATACAGGCTATTCATTTTGGATTTACAGGCCAAGGGTTAATACATGATGGCTATTTAGAAGATAAGGGGCTACTATACTTTCTCCTGATGGTGTGTGTGGCTACTTTAATAATCTTAGCCAAAGGAAGTAGGTACAACATAAACCACAATTCTCATGGTTAACATCCTTTATCATGTTTTCTTCTATGATCTTTAAGTTGTATGTCCTTGATATGTGGGAACCATCCCACAGACTATTCTGAAATAAAATCCACCATTTTCCAAGACTAAAATTCCATTAACTGTATTGTTGAAATTTATTCTAGTCACAGAATGCATCTATAAGTTAACAAACAAATTGCTTTGATAAGTATGTTCAGATAACAACTAATAAAATAAAAAATAGAAACCAAGTCTTTTTATTTACTGTAGACTTCTGTTGACTAAAATTATCTCAGTACTTATAGGACTACAGCTTATGAATTTGATAGTAAGAATCAATGAGAATCTGGAACAATATCTTAAGACAAAAGTAACTCAGTTTAAATAGACGGAAACCTTTTTTCTTTACAGTTCCTTTGTGATAGCTTGCTGAAGTGACTTAATGTTACCATTGCCATTATTTAAGCATTACCATTATTAGATAAGTACTGACAACTGCTATTTTGCAGGGCTTATCAAATTGGCAAAAATTTCTTCTGGGACTTGGGGAATACTGGAATCATAGGACTGGACTGAATGGGTCTTGGCAGACATACTTGTGTCTGTTGCTATCTATAATTGCACATTCTAACATGTGCTTGCTTTTGTTTGGAAAACTCTACAAAGATGAAAGTTCACACCCTCAGTGGTTGGTGTTGGGACCTATCTTGTTCAACATCTTTGTCAGTGACATTAACAGTGGGATTGAGTGCGCCCTCAGCAAGTTTCCTGACAGCACTAAGTATGTGGTCCAGTTGATATGCTGGAGGGAAGGGATTTCATCCAGAGGGACCTTAACATGCTTGTGAGGTGGGCCAATGCCAACCTTATGAAGTTCAGCCAAGCCAAGTGCAAGGTCCTGCATCGGGGCAGTATCAGGCAGAGCTACAGGTTGGGTGGAGAAGGGGTTCAGAGCAGCCCTGTGGAGAAGAATGTGGGGTGTTGGTTGATGAGAAGCTTAGCATGAGCTGGCAGTGTAGCTCTCTCAGCCCAGAAAGCCAACCATATCCTGGACTGCATTAAAACAAGCATGGCCAGCAGGTCGAAGGAGGTGATCCTGCCCCTTTGCTCTTGTGAGACCTCACTTGGAGTATCGTGTGCAATTCTGGTGTCCCCAGCAGAAAAAGGATGTGGAGCTATTGGAACAAGTCCAGAGGACGCCATGAAGATGATCAGGGAGCTGGAGCACCTCCCATATGAAGACAGGCTGAGAAAGTTGGGGCTGTTCAGCCTGGAGAAGAGAATGCTGCTTGGAGACCTCAGCCTTCCAGTATCTGAAGGGGGCCTACAGGGAAGCTGAAGAAGGACTTTTCATCAGGGACTGTAGCAATAGGACGAGAACTAATGGGCTTAAATTTAAACAGGAGAAGTTCAGGTTACATAAAAGGAAGTTCTTTCCTGTGAGTGTGGTGAGGCACTGGAACACGTTGCCCCAAGAAGTGGTGAATGCTCTATCCCTGGCAGTGTTCAAGGCCAGGTTGGATGGAGTCTTGGGCACCATAGTCTAGTGTGAGGTGCCCATGGCAGAGTGTTTGGAACTAGATGATCTTAAGGTCCTTTCCAACCCTAACCCATGCTATGATTCTGTGACTCAAAGTTGCTATCTATAGCTTGATATCCAAGCGGAGGCTGGTGACAAATGGTTTTCCTCAGGGGTTGGTACTGGGGTTGATGCTTGTTTGAAATCAAGAAACGTGCTTTATAGTGTATTCAGAAAATCTGGGGGTTTGATGTTCTGAAACCAACATCGAAAAGTAATGTTTTTCAAAGAACTCAGCAGGCAATGCTCAAGATTAGTTTGGCTCCTATTCTTAAGCAAAGTTTTCTGTATCATATTATGGTTTGACCCTGTAATTTATGGTTTTTCCCTTCAGCGCTTTTTTTAAGACCACTTATATGTGATTCCTTAGTTTGCTGAGTTGAGCAGTGATGCTCAGTGGTCAAAACTGTGTAAAGTCAATTGGAGGACAGAAGCCAAAAATTTTAAACCATGGTGGCTTGATCCCAGAAAGCAATAAGCAGCCACTACCGTATGTGCTCCCTCACACACATCAGCACATTGGGAGAGATATTCAGAAGACCAAAGCAAAGAAACAAAATTCCTGGGTTGAGATAAAGGCAGTTTAGTAAGTATGTCTGGGGAACAAGTGATGCAAAGGCCATCACTTGCCACCTCTCACAAATAAACTGATCCCCAGCCACACTTTGTGCAATCGCTAGTTTGGAAAGACTACCCCAGCGCTCTTGGTGAGCATGAGTGTCGAATATCCTTTTGATCGGGTGGGGTCAGCTGTCCTGGCTGTGTCCGCGCCAAACCTGTTACAGACCCTCAGTCTACTCCTTGAGCTGGCAGAGTTAGAAGCAGGCAGCTCTGGCACTGTCTCAGCGCTACTCAGCATTAGCTGAAATATTGGTGTGATACCAGCACTGGTTTAGTCACAAGCATAAAACACAGCATGATATGGGCTGCCATGAAGAAAATTAGCTCCATCTCAGGCAGAGGCAGTATATAAACCTGCAGGAGTATCCTCCTTCCCCAAAATAAACTATTAAGAAATTAAAGGTAAATATTTCATTGAAATGTTTTTAAGTTTGCATAATAACAAGTTTGTGTTTGAAACTACCAGAAGTGAAGCAGAATGCATTACTTCAGTCACATGTTCTCTGCAGGTATAAAAGATATTTAAATTATTTTCTTTTCTTGGAATAATTTTAAATTGTCAATAAATTTGAGGTAACATTCTGTTAGTGGCACACTGCTGTGTGCATGCTATACATTATTCAGGATAAAAATGTTTTTGAAGCTAAAATAAAGGAAAGCTCCTTTAACAATGGTATGGTAATGTGAAGAATTAGATGCTGTTGTAGTGATTCACATGAGAATCAGTCCTTTTAGTGCTGTCATTCAGTTATAAACCATACTGTGAACACACTGGGTAAGGTTAAACTTTAGATGTGCTTGTCTGAAGTAGTTGTCCTTTTACAGTTGGTGAAAAGTACTACATTTCCAGGAAAATATTTCATCCTAAAACCAGGTGCGTTGCATCTAAAGCCAGTGAGATGAATCACTTCCCAGAAGCACCTTTTAGGTTCCATTGAAGGTAAAGAGAATTTTGAAAATGACTGCAGATACACATGCCTGTAATTTAGATCTCTGAAGCACTTCATTCAACGATTAAGCTTTTAAAAATAAAAATTTTTTTAAGAGAAATACATACGAATTATGGAAAATATCTAGGTTTTTGTTGTTTGTAGTTTTCTGTGTAGTTGTTTTGATACATTTAGGTTAACAAGTGCATATGGTCAGCACATATATTGGTCACTGAAAAGTTTGATTTATTTAACTTAGCATTCTAAACACTTCTACTTAAAAGAGATCTTCATTCATATGAGATTGAAAAATTATCTTTGCCTGGCCTAAAGTGTTTAGACATCTTCCTGTAGTTGAGATTTTCACATTTTATTATGTTTCTGTGTATTACTCTGTTTTTCTTACTTTAGCAGAATGCTCTTATGTTTTTCATTTAACCAAAAAAAATGCCAAGTACCTCTAAAATACCCTTTTGCATCTCCCGTACTTGTTACAATCCTTATGCTTAGCGGTTGTTTGGTTTCTTTTAATCACAGATGAAGTTGTGTTGAAAAGGCTTCATGTCTTCAGGAATTTTTAATAAAATCCTCCTAGAATAAGTTCTGACCTCTGCTTTCTTTAATTTTTTTGCTATTCAGTAGGAATTTCATCCTGATGTTCCATTTGTTTATTTCTTCCAAGATTGATTGCTATCTTTCTTTATCTTCTGTGTTCATTTGATGAATTTTCAAGTTGAGAAGCCATCTATTATTGGAGAAAAGACAGCTGAGGGGCAACATCATAGCTTTCCCCTGCTTCCTCGGGTGATGAAGTGGAGAGATGTACTGATCTCTTCTGCTTGTATCCAGTGATGGGACATGTAGGAACTGTTCAAAGCTGCACCAGGGAAGGACAGGGAGACTGGACATTAAGAAGCATTTTTTTACTGAGAGCGTGGTCAGACACTGTAACAGGCTTCCTAAAGAGGTGGTCAATATCTGAAGCTTGTCAGTGTTCAAAAGGCATTTGGACAATGTCCTTAATAACATGCTTAATAACATGGCAACCCTGAATTGTCTGAATTGGTCAGGCATTTGGACCAGATGATCATTATAGGTCCCTTCCAACTGAAATATTCTATTTCCTTCTTTCTTCATTTCAATTCATTCTGCAGAACTTGATTTGAAGAATCTCATTTTGAAGAGTTCCAGTCTTCACAAGTAAACCATTTAATTCTGGATGTTCAGCAGCACATACTTTGCTCCATTTTGAGAACTGATCTGAATAATATCAGACATCTGTAGACAGTTTCTTTATTTTGTGTGAGTATTTCACCTCTATGCTAGATTAAGAGGGCATGAAAGACAAGCCTAAGTTCTGTGTAGATGCAGCAACTCAGGAAGACTTCTATTGCATAGCACATCGAATGGCAGATGCTTACTGAGGAATGGCTACAGTATGCAGAAAAACTGAGATTCTGAGTAGTGAGCTACTTTTGAGGGTGGTAGTGTGGGATAAGGTAAGTTCTTGGAATGATTTGCAAGGAGCATCAACCTGTAAACAACCTCAGTATAGGAAAGCCTAATATGTTTATAACTGCCAGGTCAGTACTTCTTCAGGAGGAGTTAAGTTTTTGGTCATAGTCATCTGACTTGAAAACATGATCTGAACATTAGTTTGCTGCTTCATTTCTTGCAGTTGTGCTGTGAAAGATACAGAATAGTTAAGAAGTGATACATGAGCTTGACAAAGTACAGGCAATAATTCAGGATACTTAATCACAGTGAAAGCATGGTCTTTACTGAGTATTAAATGTTCACTTGAAAAATGCAAAGTAAGACTGAGTGTTTGACATTAAAAAAAAGGTTGTATTTGAGATCTGTGATGCGGAAAGAACATTGATTTATGGTATGGTATACTGATTCCTGTAAGGATTTCTATCTTAGAGTTCATATTGTACTGTAGATGAAATTTGTCTTACTACAGAAATCTTCACCCGTTATGTTAAAACTAAGTTACTTTATGGCAGTATGATTTCACTTTTTTTGTGTGTGGTACTGCATCCAGAATTGTACTTAAGTTATAAAGTTGCAGATTTATTATGAATTTGTAGTTGCCTGCTGGCAATTTTTAATGTGCCATGGTTGTTTAGAGTAGAACCCATAGGGACACCAAGATCTCTTTTATGGCTGATCATAGCAGATTTGAGAGCCTGACATTTTGTACATATAGGTAAAACTATAATAATGTGATATTAGTTTGCATTTACTAACTTGGAACTCTTACATGTGGTTGGCCAGCCACTTGATACCAGAGAAAATCTTTGCAGCCCTCCGTAGTTGGTGGGTTTTCACCATATTTAATTATTTTTGACTCTTTAGCAAACTTTGTCCTTTCATTAGTATCCACACTTTTCATCAACTCATTACTGCTGTGGTTCTCCACTGATAACCTCCCTCGGTTGTGAAGACTGACTGGTTATTCTTTTTTACCTACTACTTTTTCTTGAGAAATGAAAGTGCAGAAATATTGTTAGAGAGTGCTTCTCTTTGTAGTGAATATTCTACTGCTTTTCTTGTCTTAATTATATTTTTTTTTTTCCACATTTTAAAGCAGAACTGGTTGCTTTGTATTACTTCTTGAGCACAATTTATGTAATTTCTTTTGTATCCTCCATTTTTTGTTAAAATTTTCCTTCTTAAGTCTTCTGAAACTTCCTTTTATCATGAATGTTAATATTTTAAATTTATGTTGATTTTTTGGATGGCTGCTTTTAAAAAGTACCACCCTGCCACCCTTAGTTTTTGCCACCACCATTAATTTGTTCATCAATTTGTTTATTTCATTCAGGAAGTTGATTTACATAACTGTGATCATTGATAGTGGCTGAAATAGGCTTAAACTGCAGTTAAGGGCAAATCAGGTACATTTTAGTGTTTTCTTTGTGGAAGTGAACAGTCGTTCTGGTAGTTTATTAATTTCTTGCTGCCAGTTGGACAAGTCATATAATTGTAGTGCCTACCAGATAACCCATATCACAGTAGAAGATTCTCCATAAATCCAGTTTTACTAGCATTCAGTGTATTTTTTGATTCAGATTCTCTGAGATGTTTTATATACAGGCAGCTTGTTTTTAATAGTACTGAAATGTCCCATCACTTCAGACTGATAGGTCTATTTCAGTCTTTTAAATGTCATATATTAGTATATTGGTTTACATAAGCAAGCAAATACATTTTGACTTATTTTAGTCTTTTTTAACCATTCTATGTTAATTAATATATTTAGCACAAATTTCACAATGAATAGTGTTTGAGGAAAGAGAGATCAGTCTGTATTGAGCCTCTGTGTTCCAACTGAGGTATTACTAGTTTTTTTCTTGATTTTAGATCCATCTGTTGTAAAAAACAAATGGTGGTATTCATCTCACCTAAATTAGGTATCTGAAAGTGGTATATCTGAATAGTATCATAGAATCGCTGAGGTTGGAATTGATCTCTGGAGCTTTTCAGATCCAACCTTCCTGCACAAGCAGGGACAACCAGAGTCTGTTGTCCAGGTGGCTTCTGAATGTATCCAAAGATTCAGACTCCACAAATACAATTTTTGGTCCTGTATTTCCTGCATGGAAAGAAATCTGAAAAATTAGACACTTCCAGAAGGGGTTCATTTCATCTTAGGATAAGCATTCTGAGAGAGTTTAACTGAATGTCTTCTACAGGTGCCTGATTTACCTCTGTGTGTTTTCAACAATTTCAGAGAGGCTCATCCAGGTGGAGAGATACCGGAAAAAGCCACCCAGATTGCTCTTGAAGTGTGCAGCAGTTACTGCTGTTTCCAGAAACAGAAACTCCACCAGGATTTCTTGAAAAGTGTGGTGGTTTCTGCTGTAAAACTGCTTAATGATTCTAAGGAAAAAACGTAGAAGACCTGTACTTCTAATTTTGACCATTTTATTGCCTGCCCTTGGTTTAGCCAGCATTCAAATGTATGATATGCAGTCACAATTTCTAAACTAAAATGTTAATCATAGTCATAGAATCATGTTGTAGTTTGGGCTGGAAGGGGCCTTAAAAGATCATCTAGTTCCAACCCCCCTTCCATGGGCAGAGACACCTACCACTAGACCAGGTTGCTCAAAGGGCTGTTCAGTCTGGCCTTGAACACTGCCAGGAATGGGGCAGCCACAACTTCCCTGGGCAGCCTGTGCCAGTACCTCACCACCCTCATAGTCAAGAATTTCTTCCTAATGTTTAATCTAAATCTACCCTCTTTCAGTTAGGATAATAGTTTTATTTGAATGTAATTAAATGTCTCAGGAAAGCTAAGACAGTTTATATATTTAATATAGTAGAGGCTTTAGGTTAGAAAATTGTAAATTTTTATTAGCAATTAATTGACAGAGAAAAAGTAATTTGTAAGTGGATGAACAGTATGAATTACGGTAGAAGCCAAAGCTAGTCCTTGCTTAGTTTTAATAATTTTGTCTGAAGATTTGGTCTGAAAGAAGACTTTGAATATTTGGATAGGTTCAACAATCAAAAAGAAGTTGGCATAGGATTTCAGCTTGCTCCTTGTTTGAAGTTCAGTTTGAAGGCAATGCCAACTGCTTTTAGACTATGAAACAGCCTTCTATTAAAAGTTACTTGAAATTTAACACTTAGATTAATTCTTTGAATATCTTTAAAATATATTATTGCAATCTTAATTACATATTTTTCTGCAACAAATAGAAAATAATGTCTTAAAATTATTTTAGAATTAGTCTCTTGTTTTGCCTGTCTAAAGTTGGTATTTGCAGTTATTAAAATTTAGCATTGGTGCTTTCAAAGTTCTTCAAGGCTACTAGGATAAAGTAGGATGCATGAGAGTCAGGCTTTATTTCAGAATTGAAAGAAGAAGATTGATTTTTGAATGTGCCTGGTAGTTGTGCTATTTCATGGGAGCTCAGGACTTCGGATAGCATTTTGCAAGCGTCTCGATAGATAGGAGTCAGGCTGTACTTTCATCAGTACTGCTGTTAAATCACTTTTTACCTGAGTGCTTGTTCTCCTAGCGCTGTCTCTGCCTTGCAGTAGCAGTGGGTTTCCTTGGCCACATGACAAACTGATCTGTGGTATAATTGAATAAGTTTTTCAAGTCTGCATTGGTCCAGAGCATGTCACTGATACTTTTTCTGAGCATGACTATTTGGGCGGTACAGTGGAAAGGGCAGTATAGTCTTGCAAACATGTAACTAAAGGCAAATGTTGGCTTGTATCGGGAGAGCTTGTGAGCTTTCCAGGTTCTACAGCTTCTGCACTGCATCTGTCTGGGCCAGGCTGCCATTTCAGTTACTTTGTAGGAAGGAATATTTCAAATATCTTTTGATTTATTTTATAGAAGTGTTGTATTCAACACTATGACAAAATCGAAAGTAGTATTTTATGATAGTGTATAAATTTTGTACAAGCTATATTTTGCATAGCATGATTTTTAATTTGCTGTATACAGATCATAGCTGTGAGTTTCTCATATCTAAATTACTTCTCTCATAATGCAAAAAAAAATCAGTGTTGGTCATAATGAAGATTATGAAAGACACTGAGCTATGTATTTCACATTGTAATATTGTTCTTGTTTTCTTTTGTAGCTGGTTGGTGGTGAATTTGATCTAGAGATGAACTTTATAATCCAGGATGCAGAGAGCATTACATGCATGTCAGAGCTTTTGGAGCACTGTGATGTAACGTGCCAAGCAGAAATCTGGAGTATGTTCACAGCAATTCTACGTAAAAGCGTCCGTAATTTACAGACTAGCACAGAAGTTGGCTTAATTGAACAGGTACTGCTGAAGATGAGTACTGTGGACGACATGATTGCAGGTATATATTGCCAACTGATAAAAAAATTATTGCATTCTTGAACTGTCAATGTTCTGGGATTATGGAAGGGCTTGGGATGTCTTGGTTTTTACTTAAAGTGATATTTTGGTTAGTACTGCTATTGAGTCAGAAGTACTTCTTTATCAGTTTCAGAAAAATGACAAAAATATATTCTTAGTATAAAATATATGTAGATACTTTGTTTAAAATAATTGCCTATTAATTCATCTGAGGAGACAACATCTTTGTGATAAAAAAGCAATTTTGAACATAATTAAGAACAATACTTCTTAACTGACAAGGTAATGTTTTAGTTTTTAAGTGCATTGGTCATTTTGAGTTACTGGGATCTTAAAATTGTTATTATGATTCACTTTAAACATAATCTGCATCTGACAGCATATCAGAAATTATTCACAGGTTTGAATGCAGGACACTTGGATTATATTAAACAGTAATTTCATAGTGTATAGCTGCGCTCCCTATAATAACTCCTTGGGTTTTATACTTGTGATTTTTAACGTCTATAATTTTTTACAGCGTTAAAGAAGTTGCATGCTTTTTTCACTTACTGGAAATAAGTGATAAAGTTGTTGCACAGCATTTTCAGTGTAGGATTTTATGATATTTCATGCTGTATCTCTCAGTAGTAGGGTACGGGTTGTAATCCTGAAATACTCTGTTGGAGGGACAGGTTTTGTTGTCCCATTTAAATATGGTAGGCTGGAGCTACCTATGATTAGTATTTATGCGCTCCTTATTGGGGAAAAAAATTAAGCCAGTTTCTTTCAACTCAGTGTGAAAGTATTTCTCAATTTTTATGTAGTAGGATACTTAAATTGTAAGGCATTTTTAAAAGATTGAAGAGATTTGTCTTCCATAATCCTGAGATTTTGGTCCATAATCTGATTCCTAACACACATATAGGCTTTGGGGAACAGTAAACCAGCAAGGATTTCAGACCAGAAACAAGAGGAGGATCCATCAAAGCTGTATTGTTCAGGGATGGTTTTGTCCTCATCTTTCTTTTTCAGTATAAATGTCTTTAATATTAAGTGTTTGGAAAAGCTACATTTTGTATTTCAAAGCAAGTCTTAGCTAACAACTTGTTGATTAGAAATGTATATGTAAATGCAAAAACCAGAAGTCTTATGTTAAATATTTTTCTGCAAGGTTTAGACTGAAGTCTAATACATCAATGTATTTAGAAACCAATTGTTTTCACCAAGTGTGGGGTTTTTTTGCAGGACTTGTAAATAAATCAGTATAGTATAAGGGTGAAGATACTGCTTTATTCCACATTAAATAGAAGATATTAGTTGATTAAAACAAACATTTCTGTCTTGTTTCACTCATGGAAATAATATGCTTACGTCCGTAATCATTATCAGTAAAATTTATCCAGTTTGAGCTGCCCTAAATAGCACTTTTGCATGTGGCATATGCAACTGTAATGATGTACCCAGTCAAAAAAGCTGTAGCTAATTGTAGAAACAGAATTCAAGGGTTTATGATCTGGCTTCCCTCAGCATTTGGTAATTGGAAAATCACTCTGAATTCACAACTATTAATATAATCCAGGGGTAGTACGTTAATAAAAAAAAAAAATGGAGCCTCTACCCCATTAATCTTTTTTTGAAAGTCATCACACAGTACTTCAGAAAGAGACCTTTTGCAGAGAAAACATGACTCAGCTTACTTTTCTGTATACTTACACAAAGAGAGCACATTTAATGTAAATTCAAGCCTAAAAATTGGAAGTATGTTGTCATTTTAGTTCTGCAGTGTGTGTCAAATTATCTGAATACTCTTCTATGTATCATGAGCTGGGATTTAACAGAATTACTCTTTGTGGGGTCTTTCTTTGATAATTGTAAATAGAGAATGTGGAGGTTTTAGAATCTTTCCGACAAAGATGTGGAAGCAACCAAATTCATCATTATGCTTTTGTCTCTTGATTTCTGCAAGCATTTCACATCCCTTTTATAAGTGCCAAAAATGTTGGCAATAAGTCATAAGTAATAATTATGGTCAGATATTAACTAGTTCAGTGGTAGGCACTTGATGACAACACTGATGACAACTAATGCAGTATCTGTGTTCCTTAATCTGCTATGCAATGTAGAGTTATAATGACACCAGAACTACAGAGCTGCTTTGCCCCAAACACTTCTAGGAACTTTCCAAACCCAGAGAATAAAGTAAGAATTTTGGTGGTAAAATGATGTTTAACATGCAGGGGCGATGTTTTGAACAAAAGCTGTGTTAGTGCTTACTCCTAGAAACTTAGTACAGCTTTCTTAGCAAAACAGTTAAGACGCTGTCAGCCCTATATTTTGGAATTGGCTTTTATCGTCTGTAAAGGGTACAGATTTTTATTTGGGTTTTTTGGGAGTTGGTTGTTTGTTTTTAGGTCATCTCACTTGTTCCTTTGTGAAATGCTTTGATTAGATCTAGATAAGGTTTAAATAGACAAGACAGGCGTAATCTCTTTTTTATGTTCTGATAGCAAGTTTTCAGGACCAGACTAAGTCTGAAGCCACTCTTTTCTGGTTTTATGGAAGTAAGACAACAGCAAATAAACATGTACCCAGTCTTCTGCAGTGAGAAGAACTTCTCTGTCTGTTTAGTTTATGGCCGAGTTTCATGAGGCTTCTCAGCATTTTATATATCTCACTTCTTGAGGTTTCACAAATTCTGTGGTCAAAAAGAAAAGCTTAATCACCTGGAAAGTCTCAGTTGCAATCCAGGTGGGATCGCTGCTACTAGTATTCCTGTTTGCTTTCCAGAAACATCGTGTGTCAGAAGTTGTCTTTGTACTGTGATAATTTGTTATACTAAGATAGAGGATGGTCAGCCATTTTATCAGTGGTTAAGGGGAAAAGGTTGCTAAAATGATTGCGTAGGCGATTGGCACTTTTTTGTATTTTATTTTAAGGATCTTCCTTGAGGGATTCACTTTTTGCAGTGCTGTGTTTCCAGCTGATGAGTAGTGAAGCAGATCATCTGCTGTGAGAGACTCTTTGGGACTGTGTGTCAGTAGTGCCTTCAGAGAAGTCTGAATGATGGATGAGAAAGTAGTCAGAACTCATACAGAGTGGCTGCCTCCCCTAAGTCTCGTTTTATTTCCTGCAGTTCTATTGTGATGCTGTAGGTAGTTCTAAACTTGCTGGAACTGATTTGTTAAACACGTAAGCAGTTCCTAGTTTTTAAGTAAAAATCTAGGTTTTGACTGCTGTGTCATTAATGATCTGTTAACAAGCATTTCTCTTTGAACTGGTTCCATAGGGAAAACTTCAACATTATCACAATTTGCCAACCTGTAGAAATTAATTCACTGTCAGAATTTAAATTCACGATTTCATGGCAGTCAGTTATTAAAAGGTTAAGGAGGCATGAAGGTAGTTTTCCTGAACTGTTTAATATGTTTCCAATGCTGTTTAATATGTCTTCTAAAGTTAGTGCCATGCCATTCATTTTAATATAAGCTTACTGTTACTTGAAAGACAGACAGGCTCTTTTACCACTGTATTTTCATATTAGATGATGGAATTAAGCATTCCTTCAAGGTTTCTTATTAATTTATTGATCATATATAAACTGCATAGTATAAAAGTAGTCAGAAGTTGCCATTAACAGGCATAAAATCGGTTGCATTCAGTGCATTTTAGAAAGGCACTGAAAATGAGAAACAGTGCCTGTTTTCTCCTTCTGAATGTAATATCATTTTGCAAAAGCTTGTTTCTGAAATGAGATCATAGATATCAGTTAACGTGTGATCATATTTAATAAAAAAAATGAAGTAAAGAGTAAAAAAATCCAATTGTAGTATGTTTTGTGACCTTTCTCTATTTATAGATGAGTGGATTATTAGGAATTATAAACCAGAAGTGGGCTGACTCCTTTATATGAGTTTTCTAATAAGTATGAATAAAGTTATGTAATAGAGTGCAGTTCTTTTTATGTCTGGTTATATTGAAACAAGAAACAAACCTTCTTTAGTTATGTTTACAGCAATATTTTAAAGTAGAAGTAAGGGATTTGTTTTCTACATGTGTTCTT
Organism: Psittacus erithacus; assembly: GCA_009867235.2. NCBI lineage: Eukaryota > Metazoa > Chordata > Aves > Psittaciformes > Psittacidae > Psittacus > Psittacus erithacus. The sequence goes on along the minus strand of WYDI02142720.1, from coordinate 28,673 downwards.
TATATATTACCTACTGGGCTTCAATTTTTCAGGTCTTTGTTTTACCCAGAGTTATGTTGTTAGGGAGCTTACATTTATTTCTCTCCATCAATGTTTTATTCATTATTTATAAATATGTATTTCTAATGCCTGTGGATTATCAACATCTTCAGCTGAAATAAGCAATTTTCTGTTCCAGAGGGCACCACAGGGCTATAATGATGATACAAAGCAACACATGTTCAGTAATTTTAAAAACCTGTCAATCATGTATGTGTTTGGCTGCATTAATTTACACCTTTGTCATCTATGTTAGAAGATTTTTTTAAATCATGTTCTGATTTTCACCTAACAACTTTGTTTCTACACAGCAGTTTTTCTCTCCAAAGGAAACAAAATTTAAAGTAGTTTGATCTAAAAAGCAAGCTAAGACTACAGAATAAGAATTGGGGAATTCTCAGCCAAAGATTGGTATTCACTTGTGCTGATTTTCCTTTTTGAGTATCCAATATGTTACTGTTCCCAATTTCTAATCATATACAATATATGCGATCACTGCCAGCTTCACATTACAGGCTGGAGACTGTACAGTGAAGGCGGCAGGTGCTTTTAGGTATTTGTTGAGGAGCTGAGTCATAGAATTCACCCTCATAAATGGCACGTGGTTTTAGTTTTCTTAGCTGTATTTTGGTTTCCCTTAAGAAATTCTGTCACAAATAGGATGTGGCACTAATTTTAAAGGAAGATTAAATAAACACTTTCTTTAAAGAAAGGGAGGAGAAGAAGTCTATACTTGAACATTAGGAATATCTTCAGATCTTATTATGAAAATGGCTGCAAGTTACAGTGTTTTTCTTTTTGCTTTTCTTGACATAATTTTATTCATGGAACCGCTTATTATATATCTCCTGTAAATTAAATGTTATTTCAGTCTTCACACATGCTTTTTGTGGACTGAGGACCAGAGGTTGGTTTCACAGTGGAACAAGTTAAATAGGTAGTGATGGTCTTACTCAAAAATACATATGTAGGGATTTGCAGAGGGAAAATCTGTTTTAAAACAAAATATCAATGCAAAATCTCCTCAAAAAAGGTTGGATGCTTTTCAAGACTACTTATCATCAGCACCCGTAAGAGTCATCCTTTCTCTAAAGGAAGGCATGTAGTCCTGCAAATAAGATACATGCTTATTCATGTTTTGTGGGGGAAATTTCTGATATCTGACCACATTGAAAGTTTGTTAATGCTGATTCTGTCCTGTCCTCCTTTTTTTTTTGTGTGTTTAAATCTCTGCACTTCACTGCTTTATCTCTGAATTAGATTTCATACGCTACATCTGTGAAGATAAGTAAAGAGTTGTTTCTCCTTCTAGAAGAAGTAATAATTCTTAGTAGTGCATTTTATTCCAAAAGAAAGTGTGGAGCATAAGGTGAAGTCCAGCATCCCACAAGTGTCCTGGGTTCAGCTGAGCTTAAGCCACAACAACAAGCTAAAAAATTGTAAAAATTAAATTCTGTGTTTTGAAATAAAGGTCCAAGCACTAGCAGTTATTTTAAACCTGCTATTCTTTGAAAGGCCGGCTGAGTAATTGTATTAGTTTAAAAGTGTATGGGTTTTGAGGAGTTTCAGTGAAAGCCATATTACATTAATTTTGATCACTTCTTTTTATCTTGTTATTGTAGTATTTATTGATTTTTTAAATTTTTGTGAAGGTTTTTTTGTGGGTTTGTGGTTTGGGTTTTTTTTATGTGTGTGTTTGTTTGCTTTGGTTTGTTTTGGTTTTGTTTGGATTTTTTTCCCTGGCCTTTCATTCAGGTAAAACTTGGAAGGGTTATTATCACTTGGCAAAACTGTGGGAACTATACAAATTCTCAGTAACACTGTGCTTTAGTTATATTTAATGTCAAACATCTTTTAGGTCAGAAATTTTTGGAAAATACTCACTTTAGAGGAATGAAGAAAGCCTTATCTCAAAAGTATGTGACAGAAAGGAGCCAAGCAAGCAAGGTTATAATTTATGATGAATGTGATTATATGGGAAGAATTAATTTTTCATAAGTTTAATAGATACTTTGTTGGAAGTGTGGTTAAAATTCTAAATCTGCATGTTTGTTTTTTGGTTTTTTTTTTTTTTTTCTAAAATAAATGGAACAGTGAGAATATGAAATTCTGTGTAAAATATTTAGGGCAACTAAGTTTGATTTTTGGAATTTGTGAACACACTTATTCTTAAAGGTACTAACGTTTTCAGCTTTTTTGTCAAAACAATGAAATGCAGAGTTCAGAATAACTTTATTTTCCTTTGAAGATCTCCTAGTTGATATGTTGGGGGTTCTTGCCAGCTACAGCATCACTGTCAAAGAGTTGAAGCTTTTGTTCAGCATGCTTCGAGGCGAAAATGGAATCTGGGTAAGCTGTGATCAGATAAAGCATTAAGTGTCATTCTGTTAGAGCCTGAAGTTAACGTAAATTGTCTCCTGGGACATATAAAATTGACTTTTTTTTTTTTTTTATGTTGATTGAACATATGTTTATGAAGTATTTTTGCTAACTACTTTAGAGTTAATTTGCTGTGTTGTTTGAAAACCGTCCAGTTTCCATTGTAGGCTAGAGAGAGCAAAAATGGTTGTATTGACTTTTGTGCCATTTTCTTGTTTTCACAGCCAAGACATGCAGTTAAACTATTATCAGTCCTTAATCAGATGCCACAGAGACATGGGCCTGATACCTTTTTCAACTTTCCAGGCTGTAGTGCTGCAGTAAGTTTTCAACCAAAATAATAATAAAGCTTGAGGAACAAATAAATTGCTCATCATTTGCATTTCCTTTTATTTGGTTTTGAAAATTCTTGAAAAGGAAATAAGGGGGGGGGAGTACGTGCTTGAACAACGTAGACCTTGCCTTCCGTAGGTTTGCAAGGTAGTTGTAGTGTTGCGAAATTTGACTTATGAGGATGGAGTGTCAAATAGCAGATGTTTGTCTGGGGAAGTTATCCTAAAAGTGAAACTTGAAAATTCCAAAGAACGGTGTATTTTATATGAATAATATAATTGATATTATACAGAGCAGAGGCTTGATGAAAATCTAGAGATGAGCTTTTACAGTGACAGGTGTTTACAATGACAACTTAGTCATAGATTTTATTATATCTTTTTATCTGAACTCCCATCAGCTGTTTCCTTTCCCTGAAGGCAGAGATTTAACTGCAGTCTTCTTTTGGCTTTATTTTTTATGATTACTTTTGATGATGAAATTAAATTCCTTTTGCAACCTTCTGAAATAGATATTCTCTCTCTCATTCACTGCTTGTATCTACAAATAATTTCAAATATTGGGTACAGATTTATAAATATAATTATTAAGGCAATAAATACAAATGCTTAAAACCAAGAAATGCGGATTTGAGGTTCATTTCCATTCTAGTATGGAATAGCATATGCTCATGGTAAACTTGGAATCTTTTAAGAGGAAATAATGCTGAGATCCCTGTCTTTTCATGCCAGTGCATGAAGGGTGATAGGAGCTTCTCTTGGGCTCTTCTGCATGTATTTCCTCAGTAGCACTAAGGTTACTTTTCAAGAATAAACCACCACCACCTCCTATTCTTTGTGAATACTGCTGCTGGTGTGGCAGATTGCATCAGGGAATAAGCTGGCTGAAAATCACTGGTTTTCACCTCGGTTATTTTTGGCTAGATCACTTCCTTGATCTTGTTTGATACTCAGCTGCACAGATGTGTCAGCAAAATGCATAGGGTGGATTGTGTAAGGAATTAATTACTGAGTTCTGAAAGAGAGTTTCATTTGCTACTGCTGAATTAAAACCACGGTTAAGCTCTTCTAAAAGTACATGCAGCAACAAGACAGCTGTTGCAGGGTATGAATGTCTACAATGAAATATACTGCTTTGACATTTCTGGGCTTCCAAGGCAAACCCTTATGAAATGTCTTTCTTATATTTAATTTTGTATCAGAGGTTCAAAATAAGTTTTGCAGAATAATTTCAAATATTCCTCCCTGTCCAAAGAGGGGCATCAATTAAAGGAGTATAAAGTATCTTGATTTAAATGCAAAATGAGCATTTTTCTTTCCTTGATTAGAATCTTGTTTTATATACCACTCATCATTGATTAATTGCACCCTGTAAATCAAGAAATGTGAATTTCAAATTTGCATTTCTGAAGTAGTGCATGTTGGATTACACTATGAAGTTCTGGACAGCAGTCATCCTCTGAAGTGGACCTAGGGTGATTTCTTTTAAATTGACCCAAACATCAAAACACTTCATTAGAAGAAAGACACTGAATAGGCCATAGTTTACTGACACTGAGTTCAGGGTTTCAGGTGTGATGCATGGTGATGACATCAGAGAAACAGCATAATGTTTACTTCTCATGGCAAATACCAGCTTGGTCCTGTTCAAAGTTGGGTGCATGTGCCTTGTATAATCAAAAGTTCAGTGGCAGTATAAAAGAGCCTGCTTTTTGTCTGCCAGTGAGAGCTGCTTCACTAATCCAAACTGAAGGACTCTTCTGAGTACTGTGTTACGTGTTCACCAGCCTAAGTGGCCCATTAATCACTCCGTTAGCAGGACATCTTGTGGTGACCATCCTATTCCCCAATGCTGTTCCTCTTTGTCATGAAGCAGCTTTTTTCCTGTTTCAGGCAGGCAACTCCCTCTAAGGAGGCAGGAGTGATGTCCCAGAGGAGTTCCTTGGAATGTTTTGTACAGAGCAGTTAGTACCAGGCAAGCAGCAGAATTGGTTTTACTTCTTTTGTCAGATACTAGCATAATCTGAGGATGTTCCTCTATGTAACTTTAAAATTTCCCCTGAGTTCCCTATCATTCTTAAGTACCTATGTCTCTGCTTATAAAACTCTTTCAGCAATTGCCTTTCATATAGAGCTGATGAAAAGTCAGTCCTATTCTGTACCTTTTTTTTTTTTTTTTTACATACTTCTACATCTACGTACAATCCTGATGTGGTTATTCTGACTGCTGCCCAGAGACTCACGTCCGTTCTCATTTTAAGCACTGAATGAGTTTTCTGCAACATTTTGTAGTCCTCGATATGAGCTGGGACAGCACAACTTTTGAACACTCGTGAAAAAGTATTTTCAACTGTGACTCAGGTATCACACAGAATCATAGCAGGGTTGAGGTTGGAAGGGATCTCTGGAAGTCATCTTGGCCACCCCTCCATGCTGAAGCAGGGAAACCTAGAGTCAGTTGCCCAGGACCTTGTCTAAATGGCTTTTGAATGTCTCCAAGGATGGAGACTTAACCTCACTAGTCAACCTGTGCCAGTGTTCAGTCAGTATCACTGATAGCTTTGATAAGAAAACAGTACTGTTGGTGCAAGGATTAATTATCTAATCATTATTATTTCAAAGTGTCGTAAGAGCTTAAATTATTTTACTGAAACTGAAAAATATCAATTAAATACACTCAAATAACATGCTGTTGTTATTTATAAAATTATTTTCTTCTGCTTTGCATTCCTATACAACTTATTTCAAGAAGTAGTATTAATGGCTATTATTTCTTAACTGTTTTTATATAAAATATTCTATATTTTGTCTGATGGATGGAGAAAGAATGTATTGTAATTATTGTCTACTACAATAACCTCTTAAGTATTACAAACATTTCATTTCTTACATTTTAAAAGTCACTTAATTTAAAATCGCTTAATTTTGTGGATAGTTCTTACGCTGTGGCAAAAATTTGTTTTATCTTTTAGTGTTATCATAGAAAACACTTTATAAGTGACCTCTGAAGTTCATCTTTCCTGATATTCTCCCTAAAAAATACTTAACTTCAAAGCCGGATCAGGTATTCAGGGCCTTGCCCAGGGATGAAGAGTTCTCTGAAACCTCTTCTTCCATCAGTGCATAAATATGAAATCTTGAAAATCAAATTTTTTCTTAGACCTTGCTTTAAGATTAATGTATTTAACTGAGAACAGGGGTAGAATATTTAGTCTCTTACCTTACTGAGTATTCATGGGAAAGGAAAAAAACTGATAGTGCTCTTAAATCTCAGAGAACTACTTTTTTAATACTGTAGTTTTAACAGTGAGTCTCGGTTGTACTATCTGTTGAGATTGGTTTGATCTTGATGAGATGAATACTTACTGAAAGCTGAATTTATATTTTAAATTCTAGAGAAGTAATTTTTCTACTTTTTTTTTCTCTTAATATTGCCCAGTCACAAATTTAATTTCATATCCTCTATTGGTAGAATTTATGTAGTTAAAAATGGAAGTCTTTTAAAATAGGTAGAAAACTAATGCATTTATTCAAAAGCACTATTTGAAGGTTTGGATTTTTTTATATTCCTCTTTAACTTTTGAAAGTTAAAGCAGATTTGGAGATCTAGAATGACAGGAATTTGAAAGCGATTGCCTTTAGCAGTGGTTCTCAAAAAATTCATTTTTTGACATGCTATTTCATTGTTAGTTTTTTTCTTTCTTCCAGGCAATTGCATTGCCTCCTATTGCTAAGTGGCCTTATCAAAATGGGTTTACTCTTAACACCTGGTTTCGTATGGATCCACTAAACAATATCAATGTAGATAAGGATAAACCCTATCTCTATTGGTAAGTAACTTCTAATACTGCAGTTACAGGTTTTGGTTTGGTTTGGTTTTTTTTCCTCTGGCTTCCTAATTGCATTTAATTTTTCTTATTATTTTTAGTTTCTGACATGCTTTTTGACCACCAAATGCATACAGATTTTAATGGCTGCTTACTGTATACAGACTCGTACAAAGTCATCTGTACTTTTTGCTCTACAATTTATATATCCATGGATGCAAGATATGTGCCTTGCAGATAAGCCATAAAATCTAGTGTGGTGTTTTCTTTAGGAACTTCAAAATACATCATTTTTTAGTATTATAAACTCTTAAGAATGTCAATTTTCTGTTGGTGTTTAAGATTCTTGGCTGATGTCAGTAGTACAAAGCAAATCTGTTATAATCAGAGCATACTGTTTGCACATTAGCTAGAGGAAATAGAACGTCAACCTGTGAATTTAAAAATGGCTCACTGACCACCTGTTCCCAAAAATGGAAACTGTATTTCATAATAAAGTGATTGCAGGAGAGATAATTTTGGTTTACTTAGGTTTGCTGTTGTGACGAAAATACAAATGGTTGATTATTTTCATGTGTTGGTTTTTTGGTTTGGTGTTTTTTTTTTTTGCTATGATGTAGTTCTGATGTTTATTATTAAGTGATTACAATTTTTATTGAATTCCAAGGTTTCGAGAATACTTTTTAACGTACTTTTTGCACTGAAATACTTTAAAATACTCCATGTGTTAAGCTGCCCTGAATATTTATGGGTACTTACGGTCTGTGTCAGAGGGAATTTACTTCTGTTTCCATTTATAAGTATATTGATTTAGATCTTTTTGCTAGCCACATTACTACCAAGAAGTGATATAGCTTAGGAAAATTGCCAGTTATACTCAGACAACTGTCTTTAATAAACAGATTTTTCCTTTATTCGGTTTTGAACATGTCAGTGAATAAACTCCATAAAGTTGCCCTTTGAGTTATCAAAGAAACCTGAATTTCTTCCTTCTAAAGGATTCTAAGTCTTACCTTAACATTGTACTCTAAAGAATAGTTTTTTAATTAGCATACTTCTTATTATCTGTAACCTCAACATTTTCATGTTTGCTTAAAATTGTCCACTGGCAGTATAATTTACCTGTGGTAGGTAACTTAATATAATACCTGTTTACTAGATTGATTGGAATAAAGAGCCCAGTTATCTCTTACACACACATACACATGCCCACACAGATCTTTACAGTTCAATGTAATGTTAGTTCTTGTTATGGAATACATGTAAAATTAGAGTATTTATCAAGAGTGGGAAATAAAACTGCTGTGACTAATAAGGTGGAACTTTGCAAGTGCTTCCTATGAGCCCCAGAAAGAAGTTATTCGTACAGAAATCAAAGAGAAACTGAATATGCCAAACTCAGAAGGAAATTAAGAACAATGCTAATTCTTGACATTTTTATATAGTGGCTGAAACCAAGCCATAATTAATAATTAAAAACAGGAAAAAATAGTCAAACTAAATCATCCATCTGAACTTCTTTACATGGATTTTAGGCTTTGCCACATGAAAGGCTAAGTCATACTCAGCCACTACCAAGAGGAAGATACCAAAGCAAAGATTTATTTTCTTTCAATGTGCTTTTTTGGGTGTATGCGATCTTTTTCTATTTAGGTAAAAAACATATAAATGAACATCTAAATTCATAGCTTATCCTTAAAAGTCACCTGTCTTTTAAACAAGCTTTATTTTAAAGCAAAAACTTAGTAGTATGTACAACTTCAAAGACTGATTTGAAGCAGTGGTGCTAGAACTAGTTCCTTAGGACATGCTCATCATGTTTTTGAATATTGACATATTGCAGCCTCACTGGAAAACTTGTACCAAGGTATGTACTAAGGTATGATCCAGGCTTTAAGTGAGTGCAGAAAGATGTGGCAAGAGGCCTTTCTGGTAGGAGAGAGCTGTTGCATCAGCCTATGATGTGAAAACTAATGCTTAAAAATGGAGAAAGGAAGCAAGGAAATGTTTTATCATTTGCAAGATGTGAGAGAAGACTGCTGCTATTCTGTAATCAGCTGAACGCTGAGTGGTGCTTCAGGAATTGTAGGCCAATTTGTTTTTTCTCCAAAAAAAAAAAAAAAAGCGGATGGTGTTGGGCAGCTGCTAAGTGACAGTCCATGGGTACTGGAACCGTGTTGTCACTTTCTTATTAATTGCAAAATTAGTGTGACAATCCTCAAGGAAAATTAGGAGTCTCTGACATTTGCATGGATGATAAATGACAGTAAGGAGAAAGTTTTGTTTTAGAGCAGTCAAATTCAAATGGTAAGATTCATAATACTGTAGTACAAAGTATAAGCAAGCCAGTGATATATACTAGCAGTGAATAATGGTGCTATGCTTACAGAGTTAGTAGTTATTTATTACAAAGCAGTAATTAAGAAGGATATTAAGGCTTTTTGTAGGTAGCCAACTGACCATAAACTGCTTTTTCATTGCTCTAGCTGAAAGAGCTAATGTGATCTTTTCAGTAGTAGTCTGAACAGAGAAGAGAGTAAAGGTGATGTGATCATTTCTTGCAATCTTGGCAAAAGCATTACTGGAATACCATTTACAGTTAAAAATTACTACTTCTTTTAAGAGACCATGGAAAAAAATTGATGCTATTCAGAGAACACTCTGGAGTGAACTGTACTCTGGAAAACACATTTTATAATGAAACCTTCCAAGAAAAATAAAATTGCAAAATTAGGTATGCTCTCAACTTCTGTTTTCAGAATTTATGCAAAATCTGATGTTGATGGATTGTTTAATCTGAGATCCAGTAGACAGAAAGTGAAGTGGGTAAATTCCAACTCTTTGACACAAAATACTATGGTCACTTTAAGTATCACAATTATATGATGCAGTATAACAATAGTAATAATAATCTCAGTATAAAAGATAGTTGAAAGTACTTCTTCAAAAATTATGTATAGATTCTTTGTCATAAAGACAGTGCAATTTTAGGAATTTAGCTCTAACCATAAGTGCACTCAGCTGGCAAGCCTCCATCCTCTAAATCTCTATATTTGTTTCTGCTAAAAACCGGGTGACATTACTTGTAAGTAGGGCCTGGAATTAGATAAAATCAATCCAGATATTGTTTGATGAGCTTTCTGTGATTTTTTTGTTTATTTGTTTTTTAGGAGGTACTTTATTTCAAATCGTGTATTGGACTCTGTAAAAGAATTAGAGGATGAACTGAGACTTGGTTGTCATAATTGTTGCTTTTTGTCCTTAAAACATCCAAATGCTTCCACAACCATTTAATGGAAGAATGGCTAAAACTTATGAAAGACTGTTCTAAATTTTATTTTTACGGATGTAGGGAAAAGAAAAAAAAAATAGAAGAAAAAAAACCCAACCCAAAACAAAGCAGCCTATCTAGACTTTTCTGTTCTTCTCTAGAGCTAATAATTACAGAGATGCAGAACAGCTGCAAAAACACGTAATGGAATTCCAAAGTTAATAGAAAAGAATGAATTCTTACCTTCTTAATCTCAGTACCATGATCATATGTTAAATTACGGATAAAATCCTAAGCTAATGAAACTGGAATCATTAAACAGTTTCACCAGTGGATGGAAGAATGCTTACCTGCTATTGAAGTGTAATATCATCCAGTAGCTGCTTTGAGAAACTGGCTGAAACGAAACATAATTATAATGGGTTTATGAACAATCTGTAGTAAAACAGTATGCCAGCTGCTATGGGAGGTAGTTAAAGGTTCATAAAACCATATGGGTGTTAACAGTACTACTCACGTTGTCTCCGTGCATTTCATCTTTCGATGTGGCAAGTTCTGCATGTGTAGGTAATTGGCAAGATAATTTCTGTGCAGTATCGTAGAGACTAGTCCTAGACTGCTTTACCTTTGGCAAAAAATAAGTTTAACATTACCTATAGGTTATAATGTTGAGGTAAACAGAGGATATTTGAGTTGTCACTTTCTCAATTGCTGTTGTATTAGAATGCTAATTCATGTGGATGAAAAAAAAAAAGAAAAGAAAGTAAAATCTTGGCTAAGCTTCCTGTGTAGAAAATCATTTGTTCTATTCCAAGATGAAGAGAAGAGCCCGGCTAACAAATGAGCTATTTTTTCATTATTTCATTGTTTTCTTGTCTTTCTAAGATGAACTCCCGGAAGTTACACATGTAAGGACAATTCAGTGTTTAAAATCTCAGGAACAGTGTGGTTGACCATAAATGGTAAATCAGTCCGGTAATGATGGAGAAGGAGGGAGGTAGTTAGGAAAGGGAAAAATTTTAAAGGTGTAGACAATTCTTCAAGAACAGATATTTGTTTGTATTTTTTTGTGTGTTGTTTTTAACAGCGTCCTTGGTGTATAACAAAATTCTTACTAGCTCCTGTTCAAAGTAGTAGGATGTCTTTTGCGCAATTTGAATAATCTTCGATAAAACCATGATGGTATTTACAATGAATGGCTGTTGGTAATTTAAGAAAAAAATACTTTATTTGACTTCTCTAATCAAATACTACTACACCATATGTGGGAACATAGTGAATCTGTGTATTTTTTTCAATATCCTTCAGAATAGGGTTCTGTTAGCCAAAAATCATTTTAGCTTTTAGTGATGACTTATATTGCTGAGAAGCAAATGCAGCATTGTGGGAGATGAAGCTCTTGGTGAAATGTTCTCTGAATGGCATAAAGCCCAAAGAGGTATATCAAAGTCTCAAACTAACCTACAACGCATTCAGTTATTCTTACTTTAAGAGTTGTATTTTGAGATTTTTAACCTTCATGTTATTGTACAAAATTCAGTACTGTGCTTGTGCAGGTTATTTTTGTATCTAGGTAATGCAAGCGCTATATATATATATATATGTATATATGCATATATGTGTATATACATGTATATATGCATATATGTATATATGTATATTTATGAGTAATATTTTCCCATAAGGCTCTTCACTGTTCTTTTTGTTGTGTGGTATAGCTGCTTTATGGGGTCATTGTGGAAGCTAGATCATTGAAATGATCCATGTTAAAAATAGTCTTCAAAATATGCAGGGGAATGGCAGTGTTATAAACTGTCTTCACTGTTGAGGTCAGTATGATGTACAGTATGTAATTTTTCTCCTTTTTCTTAGAATGTATCTTAGGTTTATTTAGAGAGGACTTTTTAGGTTCTTAATGGTGTCCTTTTGTTGTCAAAGCCTGTACAACACACTGCGGGGGCAATAATGCTCCTTGCCAGTGCAGCAGATTGAGAGAAAGAATTGCATATGACCTATAGAAACAGACAGAAAAATGAGGAAACCACAGCCTGAATTTGGGAAAATAAAGCTTCTGCAGCACCTTAACAAGTTATTTAAGGGAAAGAGTGAACCAAGACATGACTCAAGGCCAGCAGAACCACGTGCTGCAGTTTGTAGGATGACTGAAATCAAGACTGGAAGTAAGGACCTCTGTGCAAGAGCCCGTTAGGGTGTAGAAAAGTCATCTGTAGATGTTATCACTGCTATTCTGTTTAGCCTGATCACTGTCACATTTAAATAGAAGAATTCAAACTAATTATAACTAGAATGTGAACCTCTCTTTTTGACCTTATTTAAAAATTCCCTTATGGGGACATCTACCCTCTGGCCACCTCAGGGCTTAATCACACCACCTATCTTGTAAGGTGTTTATATTTTTCTGAAAGTTGTGGTTTATCGGCTGTATTTTTGACAGTAAGAGGAAAATCTGACTTTCTCCTTCAGTAATGTACGCAGACAGATTTAACTGTGTTTCTGAAGATGGAATAAGGTCTGTATGTATTTTTTCTGCATATTAAAATTAAGATTGTGTTTATGTAGTGGGGTAGAGGAAAGATGTAGAATTTCAGCATCTGTTAAGTAAGATGAAATATAAACTTAGTGTTTGCATGTACCTTTCACCACTTAATGTTACTATGGAAAACCTAGTAAAAACGCTTGGTGAAAATGTTACAACAATGAAGTAATTTTTAAAATATTTATTGTAATAATATGAAATTATTTTATAACTCACCTATATTAAGGAAAAAAGTGTAATTAGTGGGCTACAGGAGTGTATATATAAATGTTGAAAATTCGTTGTGTCATTTTTTCTTATACTTGGCACAGCTTCATTTCAGAACTTATGGATGAAGTTCACCATTTAGGTCTTGTACTTCAGCCACTGGTTATTTTTATAACCTGATTGTAACTTTAAAACAAAACAAGAAACTGACTAAAAGCTGTGTAAAGTGTGCTTCCTATTAAGGATAATGTCACAACAAAGACTTTTCTTTGTTGTACCTTTTCAGAAAGAAGTGACGTAGCTGTAGATATGGACTTACCTTGTTAAAAGTGCTCTGTGTAATGTCATTCATGAGTTTTTGCCAGCTACCTTTGAGAACACTTTTTAAGAAGTCCAGAATTTGTCTTTATAATGTTTTTGATTTCAAATATAAGTAGAGAAATATATGAGCTTTCTGATTATCTGTCTTTATGATACTTGCCGCAAGAAAGCTGGAAACCCTTACTAAACTTTGTTAAAATTGTAGTCCTTTATCAATTTGACGACTGAAAATAAATCCACAAAATCAGATGAATAAAACTTCATAGGTCATTAGCCTAATTAAATCATAAGTCTTGAAAAAGAAATAATTCTTGTGCATAATAATTATCTTCAATGTAAATTCGTATGACATACTGGCCACATTGTTCTCCAAACCCGATAAAATTACAAGGCATCTCACATTTGTTCTGTGATTAATTTTTCTTTACAGCTTAAATCAGATGTGTTACTTTAAATGATGATGAATTAGGAAACTAAGGGGAAAACCTGATAGATACAGTACCATCTTGGATTTTTGAAAGGAAAAAAACCCAACAAAGTACTGATTTTTAGGATGTAGGCCTAGAATCAAGTAAGTGATGAAGGTTTGTAGTTCCCCCTCCAGAGAAATGGTGGGGAGAGAAGATATAAAGGAAATTAAGTTTACTGTTCCAGGTACTAACTTCTTTTCTTTCTCATGGCAATTTGAATGAATATTTGGAGCTTTTTATCATGCAAGAATTCCCCTTTTTCCAATTTCATTAATAATTCTTTCTTTTCAGTTTCCGCACTAGCAAAGGTGTTGGGTATTCTGCTCATTTTGTTGGCAACTGCTTAATAGTTACATCATTGAAGTCAAAAGGCAAAGGTTTCCAGCACTGTGTGAAGTATGACTTTCAGCCACGCAAGGTAAGCAAAATGGTATTTACAATAAAAACTAACATTGAAAATGTGACAAAGTGCTTCTGGGAAGAAGGGCTAAAAGCCCTTTAGTGCCATAGTGCTACTAATAATTTCTTATTTATAAGTAGCTTCTGTAATGGTCATGCAAAGTTTTGTGTCAGTTACAGACCAGAATCAATTCAAAATGTAGTAGTTTATTAAGTAGCACTTCTATGAACTCAACTACTTAAAAATACTGCTTAGTTAGCTTCAGATACAGAAGAATTCTGGGTATTTGTAAAAATGATCCTATTTTATTTTTAAAAGGCTCTATTTTATTTTTAAAAGATCATTATTCTATTTATGAACATTCTGTACTTTGTAGCCTTGGTGCCAATGTCTGAATCAATTTTCTGTCAATGCTAAGAGTTTTGTTATCTGTTGCTGGGGAACATAGGCTCTGAACTTTCTTCTATGTTAGTCGTGTTTTGGAATTTCTCTTTTTTCATAATAATTCTTGATTATTTCTCTACCTCATATTAGTGTTCATTTCTACTGTATGCCTAGTAGCCGTAGGAGAACAATGATTCTGCTGGCTTCAATTCTTCAGTTAGTTAACTGAAGCACTGACTTTTCTGTACAGTGAGCATTATGTGTTTGTCATTGATAGCAGCCTTGTATATATTTTACTGTGAGGCTTATTTCTTTTTTTATGGCCTTGGAATTTGTATATTGAATTTCAGCGCTTGTTTTGTTTTGAGAAACCAATCTCTTAGAGAGGGAATGCCATTGTTCTCTCATCAGCTTTATGTTCTGTTTTTCGTGGTGTGTGTTTGTGATTCAAAATCACTGATTCTAATTCTGTCATGTAGCTTTGAGGTCATTTGTGGTGTTTTAAAACATAGTAATACCTTTTCAAAGCGTGTTACTCAAGGATGTATTAAGCCTTATAAACACATACCTGCTGGCAGTATTAAAATGAATCAATTCTATTTTGCAATTTTATTTAATTTTACAGCTAGAAAAGCTTTGATGACATTTCTGTTTTCTTTTAAGTAGCACATCTGATCAGCAGTAGTGATAAACCCAGCCTAGGAAAAAACTGAATTGTTACCTTTTGGATTATGTTATCGATAACTAGCTTTTGGGACCTAGCTGATCATTACTTTCCTGGTTGATGAAGAAGCAGCCTTTCATATTTTAGCACAATATTATTTTGACTGACTAGTTCTCCTCATGCCATCCCTGGAAAATTTTAGCTCATGCTATTCTACTTAAAATAGTTAATTTTTAAATGCTAGTATATGTATATCTCATTATGCAAGTATCAGTTTAAAATCTTAATCTGCTAATCTGATGAAGTATATCCAGATGTAACTCCTACATCTCAAAGATCATTTTTCATACACTTTGGGTCATATATCAGATTTGGAAAGTGTTTGAAATAAATTTTCTAGAATATATGTGCAAGTGGTTTGATATGATGTATATTTTTTCCCTTAATAACTTGGATGTAGCCATATGTAGGAAGGTACATAACACATAATGGAGAAAAGAAAACCTGTCAAATAGAATTCTTGGCTATAACAAATCGAAACATACCCTGTTTAACATGTAGATTGATTTTCTTCCTGTTATTTAGGTGTTACATTGGTTCCATTGTGCAAGCATTGAATGTGTATGTATTAAAAAACAAAAAAAAAGGTGTGTCTGTTTACAAAGCAGCTTACTGTCCAAATGCAAACTTGAGAAGTGTGATTTTTGTCATCAGATATACTATTTATTACCCATTTGCTTATAGGTGTAGACATCGCAGCAATAGCTTTTGCAGAAACACCATCCTCATTAAACTTACGAATAACATTTTTTATATTTTTTTTGTTGAAACACAGTAAAATTATCTATTCAAGCCACCTGGTCAAAAGCTTTATGTAGGCAGATCACAAAGATACTATGTTCATGTGAAGATCTTCCACTGTTAACTATATGATAACATTCACAAAATAGTATGTATACAGTACTGATTTAAAACTTTACAATGTGTCAAGTGGTTGCTTAAGGTTTTAATTAGTGAGTTTTTACAGCGTTATAAAGGCAAATATTTGTAAAAACACCTAAAGAAATTTGGTTATCGTATCCCCAAATAGAAATTGTGGCTGTAGTATAACAGACTGACCTTTCAGCAGTGCTAAACTAGGTTTAGCAGTCTTGTGTTTAATATGTCTGTACTTTTGGGACTCCAGAGTGACATTTTTGTGTATCAGTAACCCCCAGTAATTTTCATTCCCTTCCTTGAATTCCAGCCTCAGTATCAATCGTCGTAAATGTATGAACAGGAAAGCACTGTAGTCAAGAACAAGTAGGGTTGTTTTGGTGTTTCTAGTCCTGAACACCTTTACGAATAGTAGTATAAACTGAAATAAGTTCCATATTTTGGAAATTCTTCATGTGTGATGCCTCATCTCAGTCTACTGTTGTACTGTGGTATGGAGTAGGAATATGACTTACTCAGCAGTGGGTGATAAAGTTTGAAAGATTTCAGCAGTATAAAAAATGGACAGGCTGCTATCTAAAGTGTCTTTGAGTACCACCTAAGGAAGCTTTTGTTATAGCAGAGGCATGGTCTTGGTTCATTTTTGAGAAAATTATATAGGGAAGGAAACTGTAATTTGAACTTAAAAGAAAACTGTATTACTGACTTTGAAAATTAAAAAAATAAAAAAGAAAAAAAAAGAAAAAAACTAGTGTTCAACTAAAACTTGAAGAAAAATTGTGTGTGAGATTATACAACTTGGTTTGGTTTGCTGTGTGGTAGTAAAGTCCTGAAATCCATGTTCTCAGATACGGAATAGAAGGGAAATCAACAAAATGCCTGTATAACATCAGCAAAGAACATAAATGAGAAATAGATAATAGGAAGTTATAGGACATATATATGTGCTTGTTTCTAGATATTGAAAACAAATAGAATCTGGAATATCTATTTTAAATGAATTTATTGACGTAATAGAGGTATCAGAAACTTTGTTCTCTTGACCCTCAGTGGACGCTGATTTCAGGCTGTACTTCTGAGTGAAGCTGGGGCAGATCTTGCCAATAGAGTGATGCCTCGTATTCAAGACTTAACCTAATCAGATAACTAAGTTCATTGTGACAATAAATAGCAGAGTTTCTGTATATGGAAAATCTGTAACTAAGTAGGAAAACCGTACTACTCATATTAAATTTTTAGTCGCATTATAAAGACGGTTACAGGATCTGTAATGAACTAGCAAAGATAAGAAAGCATACTACTAGAAAGAAGCTTACATTACTTTGCTATATACTGAGTGGCATCTTATTAGAACAAAAGTTCAAACTTTTAAATACTGGAAGCATTTGGATTTATTTTGCTTTGAAACTTTTAGAAATTTAGATGTTGACTCTTGCTTGATTTTGTCTTGAATAATGCAGAACATGCTTGGATATGCAGGATTTGCTATTTTTATTTCTGAAGGAACTGCAAAAAGCTGACTTTAGTTCTTAAAAAAAGGACAAAAAAATTTAAGAGTAGCAGCTAAAGATGGAGGCATTTGATAGTGCTAGAGAAATTGCTAAATGCAAAGATACAAAAGGCTAAGAGCAAATATACCATTAGTCAAAAAAATCCAATAGAAAGTTTAAAAGCTCCTCACAATATACCTGTGCATAAGTAAATAGCAGAGCTGTTGTAAGTAAAAGTTCTTCAGAAAGGAATTATATCGAAATTAAGAGTACTTAGAAAAACATAAGTTATAGCAAATTGCATGTAAAAGAAGACAATTCTTTTTTTGAGTTCATAGGAGCAATTAGATGACTAAGGCTTTACAGGAGCCCTTGAAACGTATAGTATCATAACAAAAAAACTAAGTGAATTAATTGCATCATTGTTTACTGCAAGATGAGTCAATGGGAATGAGTCAGAGGAAATTGAAATGGCAGAAGAGGTATAGAAATCAATATGAGAGATAATAATTCACTTCCAGGACACTGGACACCCCAAGTTCCAAAGAAATTTGAATATGAAATTTACCAATCATTTAACTGTGGTATATAACCTATTTTGTCAAACAAATGGGTGATGGAAAATTTTACACATTTTAGAAAAAGGGTATTCTGATAATTAGAATTGCATAGTATCATGCTTGATATCTTAATCATTAAAATGGAGTAGAAGCTAGAAAAAGAGAAAGAAATTATTAGAAAGTACATAGATAAACATATTGAGGACAAGGCAACACATTATTGTACTGGAAATCTTGTCCTCTACTTCTGTTGAATTATTTCAAGGATTCTTACTATACATAAGAAAAGGTTTGTGAACCAGTTGGTACATGCTGTGTTGATTTCCCAAGAACTTCAGGCATTATACTTCTCTGAAAGCCCTAAAGAAGTTATGCTATCATGCAGTAATAGAATTTAAATTTGTTAAAATACAGGGATGGAAGGATATAAATCAAATGGGTAAGCAGGAATCCCAGAAGGACCTTTATTTTCCTGTCAATAAGACTACATTAAGAACTTAATTCAATGGAGCTTGTCATCCTCTATTTTAGGAAGTAGCTTTGAAAACCCGTGTTACACATTTTATCTAGATTGATCCTAGTGACAAATATGACACAAAGAGTAAACCATTTTTTAATACCTGAATACTTCCTTGGCTAAAAAGAAATTAAAGTTTAAGATGTAAATTTAGCTATTTCAAGTGCAGGTTGGTGAAAGAGCAATTTTTTTTACTGGGGTAGTTACGACAACAAGCTGGGGTACTCTGTGTACATGTGTATATGCGCAAGTATTCAAGAGAAAAAAAGCTCAGTCTTTTTTGTAGAGCTTGCTTTGTGGGTCAGGGTAATAGAAATAGGCAGCGCTCTGACAATAGCAATGCTAAAGATAAAAAAAAACTGCATGAAAGAAAGGAGACTTGGTCTAGAAAAAGCTGTCTGTGGATGAATACTACAGGTGTTTGTATAGAGGCATCTGAGATGAGCTCCGAATGAAGCCAACTCATTAGCTGGAGTGGCTGAAGTAGCTCTGCATTGCTCTGAGCGTTCCTTACAGGTGCTGGCATCTGACTGACAGGGATGGATCACTCCTCCCCTCCCTCCAGCACATCTAGTTTAAAGCTTTCTTGACCAGCCTGGCAAGTCTCCCACCAAAGCAGTTCTTCCGCTTCTTTGTCAGACCAGCCCCATCAGCCTCCAGTAGACCTGAATTCCCAAAGCAAGTCTCATGGTCTAATGGTCTAAGTAACCAAAACCCTGAGTATGGCACCACCCCCTAACCATTTATTAACCTGCCAGATCCACCTGGTCTTTTTAAGGTCCCCCTGTGAATAGGAGGATCAATGAAAAAAACTGTCTGAACCCAAGAGCCCCTAATCACTTTTCCGAGGGCTCTGTAGTCCTTTTTAATGTTCTCTAGGCTACTGCTATCTATATCACTAGCACCCACATGGACCACAAGAAGTGGGTAATAGCAGGAGTTACTATAGACCAGGCAACCTCTCAGCAACATCCCTGAACCAAGCCCCTAGTAAGCAAGACACCTCTCTTGAGTCTGGGTCGGGCTGACAAACGGGTGCCTCTTTGCCTTTCAAAGTAGTCACCTACTACTATGATCTCCTGCTTTTTCCTCTATGCAGTAGTAGTGATCCTCTTTACTGGTGTGGCAACTGCATGTTCTTCCAGTGTGGGTGGAGTTGCCTTGTTAGCCCCCTGCAGAGCTGTGAAGTGGTTATTGGTTGCGACTTCAGGTTTTGGAGGAAGCCCCATTTAATTGTCCTCTTCCTCCTTTGTTATTGTTGTTTTGTTGGTTTTGCTTTGCTGATTTTTATTTATTTGTTTTTTGTTAAAAGTTCCCAACCTTCTGATTAACTCCCTCCTTCCTTCTTGTATGAACTATGGTGGACGCTCATGGCCCCTGCACAGTTTGGGCTTGGAGCAAGCAGTCCAGCTCCCTTCCAGCTTCCCTGACATCTCTTTCTCTGTTCACGGTCTCCTGCAGCTCAGCCCCCTGCTGCAGGAGGACCTCCACCAGGGTGCACGAAGTGCATCCCTGCCCGTTGTGCACCTTCACCTCAAGAGGCCAGTTGAGACCCTTTCTACACTCTGAGGTCTGTACTGCAGCATCCCTTCTCATAGGTTCTGTTTGGGTGCTGACACTGGCCACCAGCTGCCTCCAGGGCAGCCAGAGCAGAGTTCCCAGACGGTGCCCTGGCCCTGAGGTGAATAATCCCCTGCCTGCACCAACTGCCACACCACACCCTGACTGCATGCCCCGATCGCTTGCTCCTGTTTGCTCGTGTCCCCTGGTGCAGTGTTTTGCCCGCTCAGGGCTGGTGCCATCCGTTCTGGTGCCACCCCCTGTGAGTCACTGCGTGCATCAGCAAAGCTGGCAGCTCCTGGGCAAGGTCTAATGAGGGCTTGAGGCTCCCTTGGTGGTTCTGGCTGCTGAGGGGCCAGGCTCCTGGACAATGAGTTTTCTCCATGCTTAGGTGCTGAAGTCATCCTCACCTCTGCAAATGACACAGTCTAGGGTGACTCTTCCCTGCCCATGGCAGGGGAGTTAGAACTAGGTGAGCTTAAGGTCCTTTCCAACCCAAATCATTCTCTAATTCTATGATTCTATGAATGGGAGTTAACACGGGGAAAAAAAAAATAAAGACGATAAAAAGTAGATTATGTCATTTGCCTAAAGTTTGACACTGCCACCAAAGCTGTCCCAAAATAGCATGGCTCATTTTAGTTCTGTACAGGCTCTGTGGACCATGTTTCGACAAAAGTAATGAACTGTTTATTTCCAAATGGTGAGTCATCTGTTAAGCTTAAGCTTACACATGGGGACAGTCATACAAACTGGTATGTTGTCAGAAATGTTTGCACTGTGAAAGAAAAATTGCAGATAGAAGATAAATGGAAAAACATGGGGATTAGGGATGTCAGCTGGTTTCTGCTAGAAAAATGTCAACTGGAAATAAGAATAAATCGTTATAAAGGATACAGCTTTGAATAGCGCTATTGCAAAGAATGCCTGTTTGCTGGGCAGTATTGAAAGTATTTAAAATCGTCATCACTTGGTGATTATTGGTAAATTAACCTTTGAAGGAAACAGGGCAGGGGAATTTTTCTTTTAAGAAATTTGCGTTAGGTGGTTTGGGAGCTTTGGAAAAGAAGTGTTGACGAAAGCAGAGCTCTAGTCATGGTTTGCACTTGGTTTCCAATTAGCATAGGCACCAGTTAAGCTTCTAGACATTGAGTTACAAATATTTTGTTGAATTTACGGTGGTGGTTCCTTTCTGAAATAGAATGTGCCTACAAACTGGGGAATAACATTTGCTTATTGAGTTGTGGGTTTGGTTTTTGATTTTTTTGGGGGGACAGTGGGGGCAGTGTTGTACAAAAATACCTTGTTCGTGGTTGCTTTGAAAAAAAAAAGATATATATTGGTCACATGTGACTTCAGAAGCCAAAGCTGTAGCAATACCTGCTTGATCTAGTATCGCCCAGTAAATCTGTTTACTTGGATATGCAAGAAGTGAGATACAGTTACGTACTGTTGTGTGGGTTTTCCCCCTTCTGTTGTAGGTTTTAAGGAGGGAAAAGTAAAAATGTATTTTTAAAGACCTGGAGCTAGATGTGGAGAAATATTTGCATTCTAATATATATATATATAGGTATTTACAGATATGTAACAGGATATAGCTCAATTTGAGAACTACAACACAATGATTATTGTAAAAATATATTTTGCTACATGCTTTTTTTATTTGTAATTCTGTGCTCTGATTTCAAAATCAACACATGAAAACTTTATGCTTTTATTTTCTGATGCAGAGAGGCAGATTTTTATATTAGTAGGCTCTGTATCTACCTACCCCAGCTCAGGGAGTGAGTCATTAAGTGACTTATTAAAATAATGCCCTCAGGGATGCAGTCGTTCTCTGCTTTGAAGAAGAGACTTAGCTGAACATGGAAATCAAAAGATAATAATTGAAACAGATACCAAGAAGGGAAAGACAAGTAAATTGTAAATTATTATTCCAAATTATTAAAATATGAAATTATGTTTTCAGGGCAGATGAGCTTTTTCAGTAAGGTTGGAAAGGAATGTGTTGAGACAGGCAAGTCTGATCAGGTTGCTCTGGATGTTGTCCAGTCAGGTTTTGAATATCTCCCAGAAAGGAGACTTCGCAGTTTCCCTGAGCAACCTGTGCTAGTGTTTGACTATCTTTGCTACTTACTGCTGGCCCTTGTTACATGTGTTTAAAAGAGTTTCCTCTATTTCACTTCGGGTCTGTTGCCTTTTGTCCCGTCACTGGATACTAGTGAGAAGTTTCTGGCTACATCTTTATCACCTGCCCCTCAAGTAGTAATTCGCATGGATGCAATCCCCCTAAATCTTCTCTTCTTCACGCTAAACAGACCCATATCTCAGTCTCTCCTTATATGTCAATTATAATCTTTGTGTCTCTTTCTGGACTTTCCAGTGTGTCCACTTTTGTCTGGTTTGTATATATTTTCAGATAGCACAGACACCCATTATAGTTAAGTATAAGTTGATTTGCGGATCTTAAAAGATTTAATTTACATTTTTAGTCTTAGATGAGTTTCAAGGTTTAGTTTTAAAGGAAAGTGTAGGTTTTCTTCTTGAATTTACTCATCATGAACATAAGGATTCCTGTTGAACAGGTTATTTGAAAGATTACCATAGTCGTACTTGGAAACATTTTACTGTGATTCTTTCTCTGAGTATATAATGGATTTTTAATGATATGGCAGTTGTCCAAAAATTAGTGAAATGGTAAAGAATAGAGGAGGAAAAATTATATGAAGCAATCAGGGTGACATATGTAAACCAGCCTGTAAAATTTGCTGTTGTGGTTTTTGTTCCTTTTTATTTAATAATTTCTGACAGAGAGCTATGATAAAAAGGCAGAGGTATGTGATACGAACTTGTTAAGTGTACATAGAACTAGATTTCCCATCAGAACTCAGTGATGTTTTGTGTAACAGTGTATAGTGTTTAGATTAAGTTGCACTTTCAGAATGGAAGTGTATTCCAACTTTTTAATTATATGTATGCATTTTTGGCTCTAATCCCATTAAGGGTTTCAGGTAGATACATAATTACATTAAGGCATGGTTCTACTGACTGGACTTGAAGTTCCACTGACTTGACTTTTAATTTTATGAGTTTGCAAGGATTCTTCTGTTTGTAAACTTTATGAGACTGGTCACTGCTATTCATTAACTTTATGTTTTATAGCACAAAATGTGCTGCTGTATACTGATTTTCTATGTCTTTCCAGTGGTACATGATAAGCATTGTACACATCTATAATCGATGGAGAAACAGTGAAATACGATGTTATGTGAACGGTCAGCTGGTATCCTATGGTGACATGGCCTGGCATGTTAACACAAACGATGTAAGATTTCATTTTTTAACTTTCTCATAGCTTTTTGTTTTAAAGTAAGTTGAAAAATAAAAAAGGTACTATTTTTTGTCTTTAGATTTTCATAAATTTTATTCTGTGAACTTTATCCTTTATCTTCCTTAGTTATGTAGTTACTAAAATGTAAGATTATTGGTTTTGTATGACAATATTTTTTGAATATTGTGAAGGTTTTGGTTTTATTTTGTGTAGCTATTTTAATGAAATTTTCAAAGATTTTGTTTGGAGAGACTGCTAGAGATAGTATTTTCAATATGTGATACTGTATAGAGGACAACTGATAACAATGGATTAATACTTTTCATTAGAAAAATGTGATAGGGTTACGGATTTTACAGATTTAGCTTGAGAAGAGTCTTTAAGAAAAACAGATTCATTCTGCCAAATGCATATAATGTATGTAAAAGTACTCATTTTTGTACTGCATTAAGTTCTGTGTTAGATACAATAGGAAATACTTTTAAGAGTTAGATTTCCATGCTTTTTTGTGTTACTGAACATAAAATTTTAAGTAAGTTTTTAAATTGTAGTAGAACTGAGAAGCCTGAACTATGATCAGAGTCATATGAGTTTAAGCACTGTACAAGTATAGTAAGAGGTCATTTCTTCTATGCAGAGTTTATAATTTTAAACTAACAAGACAGACAGTCTGGAGAAGTGTCAGGAGTGTTATAGTATTATACGAAGTCTAAAGCCTTACATCTGTCTTCTAGTAATAAGCGTATTTTGCCTTTAATTGTTTGACTTGATATTAGTAAATAGGCAGTTAAGCAATATTAAAAATCTTGTGCTAAGTTTAAGGGTATTAATATTTAATTAATATTGCTGGCAAGTGCAATTAAACTGCTACAAAATTCCATTCCTTTTAATACTGAGCAATTTTCTTGGGTAATAAGCTTTTAGAGACATGTCCTCCCTTATTTGGCCATCCAAACTGGTTAAAAGATACTGAGAGATGTAAAGTTGCATAGCACCAGGAAGCTCAGAGCAAAACCACAGTGATCTGCTTGTCCCACGGGCATCTGTTAGTGAAATCTGTATGTTTAATTTTCTTTTTTTTTTTTTTCTCCCTTCTTGTACCTTCTTCTGTGGGAGGTTCGGGAGTCTACACCTTATGATGCAGAAAACAGGCACTCTTTCTAGCCCAGAATTTTCGAATGGGGAAAGCAGACAAAATGATTCTCATGTGCTTCTCTTCAGCTAAGTCTGTGCTAGACTTTAAGAAGTGCTTGATTCATCAGCTTGCTATGCTTTTGTCATTTCTTATTTATGATATAATTCTCAATTGTTTCTGACTGCCTGTATAGGATAAGGAAGCTCTTTTGTACTTAAGGAAATTAACTGGCTCTTGCTAAATTCTAGAGGCAAAGTTGGATTTGAAAGTGAGAATGTTTATTAAAGTAGGGGGTTCTGCTTGCCAAAGGTTCTCATCATCATTCTTTATTTTCCTGGTAGCATTTCTACTTGAAAGAAAAGCCAGGCATTTTACTTTTTGCAGAGCATGTTTTTTCCCTGGTAAGATAAGCATTTTTGTGATAGGTGAGAATGTGATGATTGAAAAACTAGCTGAAGTCTCAGAGGATCTTGGCTGAGTTACTAATTATATCATGTAGTCCTTTATAATAATTATATTAGAACTTTGTTGTTTCATATAAAGGTTGAGTTCTTGTTGAATTTTCTCCAGTTATGAGAAGTAATATGAGAGAAAGCATAAGATTTCTCTTCAAGGTGCAGCATATGAGCATACTGATATTTGATGAAAGATTTTTATTCAGATAGCTGGATGAAGATCAAAGTGATGATGTCCTGATGTCTTTCACAGAACTTTACATTTCTGTTGTAAGATAAGAAAACTGTAGAAGGATTTATGAAGGAACAAGATCCATAAATCCAAAGAGTTTATTTTTTTTATCTAAATAAAATAGGAGGATTTGGATCAAGGCACTGAATGAAGCAGATCTGTCCATCACCTGATCTTGGGGTCATTAATGACATGCTACCAGGAATATACATACTACCAGAAATCAACAAACTTGGATCAGTTGGTGTCCATCAGGTTTAAAACTACAAATGTGAGATAATCAGAGGAAGACCAAATGAGCTAGGAATGCCAGGTGCTGATTTTCAAATAAATACATAAATCAGGTTTATTGCCTTTTTGGCAGCTGGAAAAAAAGTGAATAAAAATTACCAGAAGTTCAGGAGTTAGCCTTCCCCTCCCATTAATAGGCAACAGGGAAGGTTATTTGGTGCTGGAATGTATTGTCCTAATTTTCTCTGTTGTATGTGGAACGATTAATAAAAAACAAATTCTAGCAGCTGGTCATAACAGCATTGTAATACTGACCTGCAAAGCATTTAATGCTATGATATTCAAATGAAATTGTTCACTACAAGAAACCAGGTGCTGAAGTAAGAAATTATTTATTTATTTTTTTAATTACAGTCTCCCTTTATTTTTTGGCTTAGTAGCTGTACATGAATTTCATTCCATTGTATAGTTTGTATGACTAAACTTTGTTAACATTGCCTCTTTCTGATACAGAGCTATGATAAATGCTTTCTTGGGTCTTCGGAGACTGCTGATGCTAATAGAGTGTTCTGTGGCCAGCTTGGAGCAGTATATGTGTTCACTGAAGCACTCAACCCAGCACAGATTTTTGCAATACATCAGTTAGGACCTGGATATAAGGTAATAATGGATCTTAAAAAATGTAAAACTGAAAAAAGAAAATAATTGATAGGTATACCTGGAAGATAATATATACATGTAGATATTCCTCTTAGGATCGTGTAGAGCTGTGTGATTTGTTTTCAGCAAAAGAATATTTCTTCAAGTATCTTAACTAACGTTAATTTCCACTAGCTTTTTGAAAGATGCAAGTTGTTTCTTTAAAGCATAGCTGAAACACATTTGTATGTGAAATTTATGACTTTGGGTATAAATCAGATTAGAGCAATTTCGTATTTGGTGTACTGAGTACCAGGGGGATGACTTTCTTCTTTACTGTTTGTGTTTAAAACCTGACTTAAGGCAGATTAACATTCAACAAGGCAAAATAAACAAATTTTGTTCAAATGCACAGTTTCAAACAGTTCTGTTGAAGTAAAAGTTGAGCTTTTTACTCATGCTTTGCCAGTGACATTTACGGGATAGTTTGGACAAATTAATAGTGCATGCATAAAATTCGATCTCTAGTGTGAACAATCACTTATGTCTTGGAATGGCTGCATATAATATTATTTCATCAAGAAAAAACTATGCAGATACTTTGCAGAAGTCTGCAGAAACTGCTTGGTAGAGAAGGCCTGAAAATTAATCTAACCCACTGTTGAACTTCTACCATTAATCATTCCCATATTTTCATTTGAAGTAGATTGTCAGGTTTTCAGTACATATCATATACTTTGAAAATAAAAACTTTTTGAAATAGCAAGTAAAAATCAACATTTAGAATCTAATAATACTAATTTGGCGAGCTGAAAAGGGTTGTTTAAATTGTTTGATGACAGCTAACGCTGAATGACAACGACAGTTGAAAATATCTTCCATGGCATGTATGTAGTATGAGTAGCCAAATATATGTCAAGGTTACTTGGAGAAGAGGAATTCTGTTGCATGCAGTTGATGGCTAAAACCTGCCTTGAAATTAAAGATGTTCAGTCAGACAAGAGTGCAAACACCTGTACAAACAAGGAGTATTTTATTCCAAACTTAATACTGTATTATATGTTTGAACAAATATGTCTGCAAATGTTTTTTTAGTCATACAAAAGAATGTAATGTAACCTTATACGTCTTAATAATAAATGGAGTAAATCATTATGGATTTATTAAGTAAGTTCCTGAATTACTGGAAGCATACTGAAGTGATAGAAGATTAACACTTTCATTTATTTCAAGAAGTGAAAATTATTAGGTAGCATTTTTTGAATGTTGGTGGGGTTCATAAGGTATACACTATTTCATACTAAATGACATTTCCAGTAGTTACTGCACTATACAGTGTTGTCAAACTAACTTGCTTGATTCATTGGCTTCCCTTAAATTACATTTATTCACAACTGTAGTTTCTCACTGATTTTTTTTTTTGAATGTCAGTTAGACAAAATGTAATACTTTAAGGATATTCTTCTTTGGTATATTTATAGTTTTCAGTTGTGTTTTTAGTTTTCAGTGGTGTTCCCAGCACCATTAATGGTCCCTTGCTATCTAAAGGAGTTTCTTTTCTTGTCTAAGAATCTGAAAGTATTTTTTACTAATAGCCATTAAAAAGAACAGGTTTCCAGAGCAGGACCTTGGAAATAACACAGTTCCTTTCTTTAACTTCCTTATTTCCAGCAAATATGACAAAACAGAACCATTTTTCCTCACATACGTCCAACCTAAGATCTACCCGCAGCCAAAAAAGGAACTACATCCTATAATTTAGAAATCTCAGGGCACTGATTGTGGCTTTCGCTGAAAGCTTGCCTCTTTCATGTGTCAGTTAAGTTTATTTCTGTAATTTTTTTCAAATTCTGTGTGGATGCAAAGGTCCATCAGTTCAGAACACTTCAGTATGCTATTTCACAGTACACGGGAGGCTCAGTTGACACGTAGCTCAAATTGCTGGACATTAGAGACCCCATTCTTACTCTTACATATCTTGCTGACACAAACTGGCCTTTCAGAAACTTTATTTCTTTAGTTCACTGCATGTTTCTTTAGTTCACTGCGTATTTCTTTAGTTCACTACATGTCCTGTTCTTTCTTATTGTTGGTATTATTAGCCAACTGGGAAAATCAACTGTTCAACTTTTCCATAAAGCAACTATTCTAGATTTATCATGAACTCCAGTTGTGCCAAAGCATTTATCCCAAAGGAGGATTATTCAAAATACCTGAGAATTTTTTAGGCAATGTCTTCATACATTGTGCGTTTTCTTTCCTGTGGCTGCTTGTGCTAGTTCCTTTGCTTTACTAATCTTTAGTGCACCAGCCCAGGATTCTGATTCTCTCAGGAAAGCAACCATCCGTTATTTAGCGCTCTCTCTGCTTTGCATGTGAAAAGAGACTGATTTTGCTACACTCATGATCATTCATTATGTCCCTTGTGTACAGTGACTGCCATTAAGACCTCTGAATACAGGGAAATCCGCCTACTCTACCAACATACCAGATGTGTAGTAAGATCATAGAATCATAGAATAGTTAGGGTTGGAAAGGGCCTTAATATCATCTACTTCCAACCCCCCTGACATGGGCAGGGACACCTCACGCTAAAACATGGCACCCAAGGCTCTGTCCAAACTGGCCTTCAACACTGCCAGGGAGGGAGCATTCACAGCTTCCCTGGAAAACCCATTCCAGTGCCTCACCACCCTCACAGTAAAGAACTTCCTCCTTATATCCAATCTAAACTTC
>WYDI02142691.1:0-53223 GCA_009867235.2 Psittacus erithacus | reverse complement strand
AAAACAACCCCCAAAGCACCCCCCTAAAAACCAACCCCCCAAAAAAAACCAACCAAAAAAGAAAACCCAGAAAACCCCACCAAACCACAAAAACAAACCAACCAACACCAAGCACTATAATTTATGCCTCCTGTTGTGTAAGAGTTTGTTTGAAAATTAACAAAATTCTGTTCCCTATTTTGATTTCTGATTTGTCAATTTTACAAAATACTAGCCAGGAATGTTTAATAGTTTACTCTTTGAATGAGAGGAAAAAGAAAGAAAAAGGAAAGCTGATAAACGTACTGCAGTTGTGGTCACATTCCTCACAAAATTAATTATGTGAGAGCAAAGTAATACATGCAGATGTTTCCAACAGGTCACACTGACTAAATGTCACAAATGTTTCTAATATCCCCATTGAAGAACCGTCTTGAAGGACTTGTGATTCTCTTCCAGTAGTGGAAAACAGAAGTGTACTCATAGTTTTAACAGATTTCAGCTGTACAACTGCCTTTGGGCCAGATACTTGAAGTACCTAAAGATGTAGAAGATATATATATGGGATTTACAGAGCTAACTAACTGAAACTCAGTGGGAAGTAGATACTGCTGCCTAAATGCTTTTAAATAGTTCTGTTAAGCATCTGACTGTATCATCAAACACCTAAATAGATTTTCCCCCAGTAAATCCATCTCTTGGGCTTCAGCACTGCTGGACAATGTGTCTAGTTATTAAGGCTATTTTCTTCTCTTGGGCCAAAGTATTTGCTAGCACTCAATGTGAATAAATGGTTGACTGGCATCTAAGAGATAGGTGATATATGAATTTAATTTTCACATCCAAATACCCTTAAACACTTAGAAACGTGTATTAAATAAAATATTTTTGAAACCTGAAGGCACTCAAAATATTGCCATTAGTCTTCAGGATACCTGAAGACACAACAGCTTTCTAATTTTAACAGTGAAAGACTCCTGTGGTCAAGGCAGCATATCTTACATACAAAATATTTTGATCAATTATAGTTCCTTTAATGTTGTAGCATTATGTATGCAATTTGGAGGGCAAACCCATAAATTAGCAAAACCTGGATATTTATTCATATTGATAAAAAAGTTTATGTAAAATATTTACTTAAATTCCCACTTCACTATGCTTTAAGTCAGGGACTTAAGCTCAACAAAGCTGTTTTGTCTGGGAACAAAGCACAAAGCTTTAAGCTTGTTTGCAGTAAAAGGAAATGGCTATTTTGGGAATTGACTTCCATAGATATATTAAGGATTGATCCATATTCTCAAAAGGGAAACATTTCAACTGGCTTCAAATCAGGCCATGGACTACTGAACTTTCTATCAACCTTAGTTCCTGGAAAATTGTTTTTATTACTGTGCTAATAAGTTTGCAAATGAGTTTCTCTCCTACACTCAGTTGGAGATGAGAACATTGTGAAAAGGAGGAATTTTTCTATAAGTCTGAACAATTACTATTTTAATTTTAATTATTCATGATAGATTATCGAAATGCTTCTTTTATTTGGAGGCTAAACTGGTAGTCTGAAAATATATGCCATTAAAAAAAAAAAATAAAGAAAATCTTCTGCTACCTATCTGGATTTCTTCTCTCTTCCCCTTAAGAATTTGGGATTACACACTCTATATAACAGCAAACAATAAGGATTTGCCTCACCACCTTCTGCACTAACTCTAAAAGATAAATGAGAATCAGATCACATATCAGATCTGACATTTCTTAATTGTTAAACAGAATTGCAGTCTCTTATTCAGATTTTGGGGTGCCAATTACTCTTTCTAAAATGCAAAATCCAAAACCACCGAAACCTTCCCTAAAACCTTTCCCCAGCTTCCTGTTAGCTCTTGTAAAAGTCATATTAAAGAGTTCATTACTTTATAAATATTTTATAATAGTTTTAAAGCTTGCTTGTAGCCAGAGAAAAGCTGAAGACACATTTTAGTTTTCAGCTATTGTTAGAAAAAATTCTAGAGTACTGAACTTGTGTACATCACCCTCAAAGCTGTTTGCTGCAGCATCTTCACATGAAAACATGAGTTTCTGAAGATATAGAGTTAAGCTAGAACACTTCCCTGAGAGTGACTGGATGTTCTCTGAAAGCCCCAGACCATTTTAGCTTTTAGTTTGGACATTTCAAAGCAGAAGCCAGTTTGATAATTCTGGTGACTATATTACTGAGTTACAAAATAAAAGCAATGCTAATACCCAATGCTTGCTTTCTCACCCTGAGTTCTCTTGTAGGTTGGATAATGATTGTTTTTAGGCAGAAAGAAGACAGATTTGTTAGAAGAGTCTGCTTATGTTGCAAAGGCTCCTGAATTCTAAGTCTTCTCATATAATGGAGGTGTTCTTTAAAAAAGTTAATCTAAGTTTTCAAGTCTCCTCTTGCCCCATTAACACAGTTTTAGAAGCTAAAATCCCTCTTATTTCCCTCAAAAATAAGATTTCAGTACCTAAACTGTATTTTCTGACCAAGTCAACAAATTTATCACCTGCAAGAAGCAAGAAAAAGCCCTAAGACTGACATAGTGAAGCTAAGAATAATCAGTTAACTTGAATACATACAAGTGTCTTCACCAGTATTGGAGATAAATGTACCAATGTGCTGAGAGAAACAACTGTCTTTAGAGGGACTGAATTATTCATGGTGCATATGTGTAACTGTACAAGCTGTGGAAGACATACCAAAAAAAATAATACGCTTTCTTTTAACTCACATGAAGCCTTCCTTTAGTTTTAATTATAGTTTTATACAATAAGATCTATTTCAAAAATACCTGATTTTCTTCCTCAGTCATTATTGGCATTATCCAGGAAAGGTAACTGTTTTATGCCCTAATGTGAGTTACTGAAAGATTAGGGGAAAACAAAAGAAAACAACAACAACAACAAAAAAACCAACCACCACCACCTCCTTTATACCCAAATTATCTAGGTAGAGTTGTACCGAAAAAGACAAGGTAGTTCCTAAATGGATTGCAAGTTAAATCATTACCATGTTCTATCTCTGCTGTAGATCAGCTAATGATTTTACTGAACTGCATTTAAGCTCCATGTTTAATGTTTCATTAAATTGGATGATTTATTTGTGCTATGATCCTAGAAAAAAAAAAAGACCTATTTCTTATTGGAAAAATTAGAGATGGTAATAAGATTTAGAAGAAGTGGAAAAAAATCAGAAAAGCTTTCTAAAAACACTTTTATTAGATTATTTAAATGTTGCAAGGTAATCACAGAATTGAGACTTTGCTTGCTGAATGACACTGCAGGATTTTATGTATTATACAAAGACAGTTTTAGGTTTAAATGGGACAAGTTTTGCAGACAAAAAGAAAATTGCCCACACCTGTAGTGCACACTGAATAACTCCTAGAAATATAGAACAGGTTTTTATTAGGATTCTGGCTTGAGACTTCTGCAGGAAGATAGGTATCTGCTAAAAATGAAATCACTTTCCTCAGTGCATACAACTCAGCTATGTATTTAAATGCAGCTGTTGATTGACCCAGTCAGAAGTTCAAGCTGTCAACAATTTCAAGTAGGACTTTCTATATAACATGCATAAATTAAACTCTGCAAACCCAAAAATCAGTTTATAAAAAGTACCTCGGAGAACAGGAGTACTATGCAGGTGTTATCCTTTCATAACTTGCTGATTGGCATAGGGGTCAGATCTCAAGAGGATTATCGTAAGTTTTGTAAAAAATATATAACAGATCTTAACTAGATTCCAAAACACAGATCATGCTTTGCATTAGCGAATGGATGAGCGGTCCTTCATGAATGATTTCCTGAACAAAACATACAGTTCTAGAGAAAAGCTGTCATAATTCAATCATATTTCTCAGCTGCTGACTGCCAGTTATTTTGTATTATACCACAAATATTTGCATTTGGAATATTGATTGGCCATTTTAGTACTTTGTTGTCTTCTATATTTGCATGAATGAGAATCTGTAACACCATACAGAAAGAAATTGTTTGTCATACCTTAAGTCACTGTCCTTTCAAAAGAAAGCCTCATTTTAATGTTCCTGCTTAGTCAGTAGATATGCAACTCAAATGTTAAGGCATGGGTACCCTTTCCTTAGGAAAAGGCATCCATAACTTCAGAAAGCAAAATTTACAGACTTCATAGCACTTCCACATGTAGCCATATTTTAGTATTTATCTAAGGCCAGCTGAGGTAAGTTGTAATATTTGGTATGAGTTCTTGAAATACAATAGAATTCTAGACTCAACTTTAATGCATACGGAAATTTTTGGCCTTGAAACCAAGGCTTTATTGCCGAGTACATCAATAAACACATCTACATCAAGACAATCTGCATTTCAGTTTGTTAAATAACATCCATCTTATTTGATTGTTCAAATAAAAATAAACTGCAAAATTCAGCACAAGGCAATGAGAGACCAATATAATGTTCTTCACATCACAACCATCTTTATATTATTGTTCCTGACTTTGGATCAAAATTAACATATTTGAATGAACGCACATCAAAACTTCAGTTTGATCATAGTTCAGATAGGAGAAAACACATTCAGATAAAAGTAAAAATAAGCTGGGAAGTTCAGACAAGAGTTAAGCCAGATCATTGCTTTGATTCACATGCGGTTGAATGAACATCAGATAAAAATATTTAAGTAAAAGTTGGCACAGAGCAAAGCCTAAGCATTAAGCTATTTTTCTTGAATAGTACTCTACATATAGCCAAATTGAGCTTCTGGTGTACCACAAGACAAACTTCAGGACTAGCAGTTGCCCTGCTAGGGGTTTCTAGTGCCTCTGGAACACATGGTTAGCAATTACCATGCAGTACAGTCATGTAAATCTCAGGTGGTCCAGTGAACTAAAGATGTCAAACCCTACTTTTCTCTTTCCTTACAAAAAGGGAATAAAGAAAAGAGAGAACATGAACAAAATTTTCACAGCTGTAGAAATATGTAATGGCCATAAAAAGTAAAGTAATTTTGTTAAGGGTATGGAAAATAAACCACATTTACTGTGGCAATTTTTAAGCACTAATGCCTCTACTTTTAGAGAATTTACCAGTGGAATTCCACATGATCAGGTACCGTGGTCATAACTAAACTGTTAGAGACTGCTACTGCAAGAAACTATTATTTTATAATAGTTATTAATTAACTACATATTTTTGTAAAAGCTTTAAGGAGTGCATATTACTACTAATACAATTAATTAGTGCTATTAACCAAACCAAAATTAATAAAAATCAATGCCTTAATATTCACAATCAATATATTTCATTTCTATTGCTACTTTCCAAAACCTCATTGCACCTATGAATTATAGGGCAGAGGAAGCTGAAAATAGGATTGCTAACAATAGCTTCAAGAAAAAAAGAAATCTGATCCTCATACAGATTATAATTGGTTGTTGCAGTCATTTAATGTCATGTATAGCATGAAAATTCAGCTGAGTGCTAAACTAGTCGTATAGTTTAAGTAACCGCACATGTCATTGCAGGCCATGGTGTAATGTAGCCTCCTCCCAGCAGATGGAGATAGGAAAACAAATGAAATTTGTGGATAGCAACCAACTTCTGTCCAGCTTTTTTTGAACTTCAGTTGTTTAATTAGGTATCTGCATTTGTCAAAACCATTGCAAAACCTTGTTAGATGAGTGTTTTATTGATGTTGTTTCTAAGAATGCTTTCTCTCCTTCAGGTGTTCAGAGTACATTCACTAGGAATACTTTTGAAACTGCATTGTGATAGAGCACTGTGGGTGAAAGGAGGCTCGCTGCTACTCGCTCATTATTACACCCTTTCCCTTTCTTTCCTATTTTCATCTACAATTTCACATTCTCTGTTATATTCTGTGATGTAGGCCATTATTGTTTTCCGTTGTTCACAAGCAGTGCCAAGTGCTGATTAAGTAGTTATATTGCTTTCTGGCTTTTCAGCTAACTTGTGCAGACTGTCAGCAGAAATATGCATGAGGTAGATCAGAGGAGGGGGGCAGGAAGGTTAAGTTTCAAACACAGTAAGTTTCACTGATGGCAGGACTAACTTTCAATGCAGTGCGGGAAGACTAGTCAAAACCACATCCTTCCTCCCACTTCTAGATAGGTTTTATGTTACACATTGAGAAGATTTAGATTTCTTTACTTGTGGTAAACAGTATTAGCACACTAATACAAAGCATGAAGAAAACAGAGAAGAGATGCAAACTGCAAGAATGCACATTTCAGCTAGATAAACAGGAATGAAAATTCACAAGTAGACAGGTCAAACATTGGAACAAACTAGCCAGAAAAGCTGTGAAACAAACATTCAAAACTGAGGTGGATTTGACCTTAAGCAAATTGATTTGACTTTGGAACTGGATCCAGACTTTGAGAAGGAGGCTAGAACAGATGACCTTCAAAGATGCTTCCAGCTTAAATTATTTTATGATTTTATGAAAGTATATTTCTCCTTTTCTTACTTCAGATATACCAAAAGAAAAGGTATAAATATCATGCTTTTAACAAAAGGAAAAAGCAATTCTGTATTTTTAGGACATAATAGGAAATATCAGAACAAAGAGAACCAAGGTCTGAAGATATTTTACTTGAGAAGAAATGCTAGTCAAACCAATATTTTTGGCTGTTGGTAAAATGCTACTTGTCAGACAAAGATAACTGGAATTATTTGGTAGTCTCTGGTTGCTGAAACTGACAGACATTCAACAGTACTCCCACAGAAAGAATTTTTGACTGAAATTTAGCTGTAAAATCTGCCATTGACTTATAAAATCACATTATTGAGGAAAGATGGTGATTCCTATGAAGTATTTGATGAATAATTTCCAAAGCTTCAGTAGATAAATGTTACCCTGTCAATAAAGGCTGTTCTGCAGTAGCACCACAAGGCTGAATTGTACTAGGCATTGTAGAAGCTAAGATTATCAACAGACCTCTGCAAGCTAATTAATCTAAATCAGTAAGGCAGACACATAAGCGAAAAAAGGATAAGAAAGGCAGTACCATCATGACCTAAGAAAAAGCAAAGGTTTTTTGCAATGGATTTTGACATTTAAATTTATGCTGGACAGTAAAACCCAGAGACATAGACATACTCTGCAAAACTTCCACTTCACTGCAGCTTTCCAGGAGGCCTTTCCTGATCTGTGGATAATGGGAGACCAAATAATAATATATGTTAAGTGGCGACTCTCACTAGAGCTGCTGTTGGAAGGACAAGCCCAAAGGTTTAGATCTTGCTCCTCTATTTAACAAACAGCGTGATTGCTGGGACCTGGATCACAAATGCTTCAAAAGCCTACAGACATTCTCCATAGGAGGAAGCCAGAAGCTGTTTGCAGCCAAGGCAAAACTTAAAGAGTTTCTACAGGTTATTTACTTTGACAAATGGATTTTAAGACAAAATTTTATTATGAGTTTTTTCATCAGGCCATTACTATAATTTGTCCTTCATCACAAGTGTGGACTTCTATAGTAAGCTGTACACACAAATTTTACTTAGGCCTTAGCCTTTATGAGACTATCCCCATCTTCTTGTTTGCTATAGCCTTCTCACAAGGCAAGATTTATATATGCTAATTCTCCCTCATGTGTCAGTATTCTTGCTTTTATGTGAGCTTAAACATGGGCTTGTAGGTTCACACTCAAAAGCATTCTAATTAGAATAGTATATGCAAGTAAGGGCATACTAATGAATTTCAGATTTTGGGGTAGCTGAGGCTTCACGATGTAAAATGATCATGAGTATGCAGAGAGACATGACATTTGCTCGGCAGAACTCATTGGACACAATGAAAGCTGACAAAATTTAACACAGTCAATCAAAAATTACTGCTATAGCATTTTTCAAACACTATTTTTAAAGCAAAGGCTACCTGGAAAAAAAGAGCTTAGTGACAGAGAATTCTATTCACTTAAACTTTGGGTAGCAATTATACAAAAACTAAGCACCGTAATATGCTATACAGATAGTGGAATTGATTCCTCTGATGAAAATTAATTGGGCAGAAGCTGTTCTTTCTCCTGTCTAGCTTCCATACATAGCATATAACAAACACAGTATTACAGTTTCATCAGTTCACAAATTATACACAACAGTTTTCATCCACTGATCATCAGTTTCGTCCTTCGATCTCAAGGCAATTCAAAGGGAATCAATATCCTTCTCCCCATATAATCAAGTACTCAGACTTTAGAAGGCTGAATTTATGTCAGGACCTTACGGCCAGTAAGGGCCAATACACTGATTAAGAGGAGAGGGAAAACATCTGTATCTTATTAGCTACAACTGTAATGCTTGCATAAAGAAATCATGCTTAAGATTCAATTAGAAATACCAAAACTGTCAGAAAGAAAAGGCTGACATGTCTAAATGGAAATAATGTGCTTACAAAATAATATAAGCATTAAGCAAGACTGTTTTAAAATGCTACGAATGCTTTTGTGAGAAATGGGGAAAGGGTAGCTATAAAAACTGAGGAAAAAACAAAGTAAAAGGATATATTACAGCAAAGTTAAAAAAAAAAAAAATAGTATATTCACAGAAGCCTGCATGCAGAAAGGAGGACACTGATCCAGAAATAATTATACTGGGAAATAGGATAAAGAGGATAAAAATAGCTGCCATTAAACTGTTATTTTTCCTCCAGTTGTCCTATAACATTATGCTTTCATCCACTGCCTAAACTATTTTGACTCTGATGAATTACATATATCATTACATATATGAAAAGATAGCACAGCTGATTAAGATTATGAATTTATATGGCTATATATAAAAATATATTACCTATTATACGAGAGCTAATAAACACAAAGCTGCCAAAATAGTGGAGAAAATGGAAACCTTTTAGGTGATCCAACTGTGTACTTTCAGATGGATTTAATTTTAAGTTGCTGGGTTATTTCACAATTACCAAACTTGAATGAGGCTAAAATTACTGATGGTGAGCTGGAAGGAAATGAACATACTGGGGACAGGCACCATTCCACGAAACTGAAGGTTTGATGGCAAGCATTCTAAGAAATCTGCTAAACTATAACTTCATTTGATTGGAAAAATATGAAATACAATGTCTGTGCTTATAACTCCTTCCCTATTTGTCTTACTATATGTGACATAATGCAACTGTTGACTTACACTTTTTTTCTCCAAGGTTCAAAGTAGCAACCCAACTCCTTCAGTCACTGTGTACCTGAAGTCTAGAGTTCACCGCCATCCCTTCATGTTGTTCAGAAAACCCAAGAATCTCTATTACATCTCTCCCTCCATAAGTCTATACATAAGAACCAATGTTTAGGCTCAAATTTTAGAGTCCTTGTCCATTTTTACTTGCCAGAGTCCTAATGATTCTAATAAAAGATGGCAGAGTTCACTAAGTAATATGAACAGCGCCAGAATATTTGCTTAGAATAGCATCTATATATGAAGAAGTATCAGAAATTCACCTCAATCCAGCTGTTGACATTGTGTTTATTTATCTCTCGATACCAAACCTGAAAGAAAAAAATTTTCATTAGACATGTTAGCAACTTGAGAACCCTCTGATACTTTATTATAATAAAATTATTATAGAATATATTTCATTCTTTCACCATCTATCATGTCAAAGAACATCTGGCAAGTATCTAAAGCAAACAATTTCTCTATTTTTTCTCTCTCTGTGTCTTTCATTTCAGCCCCTGCCAGATCCCCTCTCTAGTAAAAGCTATAAATATCTAGAAAGCACTTACTCTAATTAGTGTTTCTATATTTTAGAACCAGTGACAAATTATTTATTCCAAGATGCTCATCTGAGAAATATGATTTTATCTATTGTAAAAATAGGAGTAAAGAATAGTATATACAGTACCAAAAATCTCTGAAGACAGTGAAAATCTGCACTAAATTACAATTTTGAATGCTGTTGCAGAAAAGGGACAGATGATACAAAATTCTTAAGAACTGAGAAACAGCAAATGGTTAAAATATTAATAGATTATATGCTTTTTCTGTGTAATGCATCATAAAGTAATTTAGGTTAAACATGTAACAAATAACATGAGCAATCTAATGATCATTTTGATGCACAGAATTTTCTATACAAATAATTCTGCAGTAAGTTTTTGAAATAAATCTGCATCTTTAAATTCTTTTCTTAGTCATGATTTCATTAGGAAAGAGTACTTGTAGTATTTACTGGAAACAATTTATGTTTCTATTGCGGAATTTGGCTTTTTTTATCCCTACAGCTCATGCTGTTGTTTTGGGTAGTTTTTAAAAAATATTTACATGTAAATAATGCTTACTTTTTATGCTAGGAGAAGGTGCAAAAATAGATATTAACTTCCATCCTAAAACTGTTTTATCACAGAATCAACCAGGTTGGAAAGACCTTTAGGATCATCGAGTCCAACCTTTACCCCAGGAATGCCAAGTCTACCACTAAACCATGTCACTAAGGGCCTTATCTACATCTTCTTTGAACCCTTCCAGGGATGATGACTCCACCACTGCCTCGGACAGCCTGTTCCAATGCCTGATTGCCCTTTCAGTGAAAAAATCTTTCCTTATATCCAGTCTAAACTTCCCCTGGTGCTGTTTGAGGCCATTAACTCTTGACCTATGACTTGTTACTTGGAAGAAGAGATCAGACACCACCTGGCTCCATCCTCCTTTCAGGTAGTTGTAAAGAGCAAGAAGGTCTCACCTGAGCCTTCTCTTCTCCAGACTAAACAACCCCATTTCCCTCAGCTGTTTCTCATTAGACTTGTACTCCAGGCACTTCACTTGTGCTCCATTGCCCTTCTATGGGCCCACTCCAATGTAGTAGTTGATCGTATAGATAGATAGGAGTGAGGGGCCCAGAACTGAACACAGGATTCAAAGTGCAGTCTCACCAGTGCCAAGAATAGGGAATGATCACTGCCCTGGGCCTGCTGGCCACATAGTTTCTGGTACAGGACAGGATGCTGTTGCCTGTCTTGGCTGCCTGGGCACAAGCTGCTCATGTTTAGCTCAGTCAACCAGCACCCCCAGGGTCCTTTTCTGCTGGGCAGCTTTCCATTCACTCTTCCTCAAGCCTGTAGTGTTGCATGGGGCTGTTGCAACACAAATGCAGGACCATGACAGTTTGTCTTGTTGAACCTCATACAATTGGCTACAGCCTATTCAGATCCCTCTGCAGACCCTTCCTACACTTCCAACACTCCCACCACTCAACTTGGGCTGCAAATTTGCTGAGGATGCACTCAATCTCTTCAAGATTGTCAGTAAAGATATCAAACAACAGTGGTCCCAATACCTAACTCTGAAGGACACCACTGGTGATCAGTTACCAACTAGAGGTGACACCATTTACCACCACTTTTTGGCCTCAGGCTTCCAGCCAGTTTTTTTTACCCAGTGAAGAATCCACCTATTCAGGCCATGAGCAGCCACTTAATTATAGGCTTCATCTGAAGTCTTCAAATACATGCATCAATTGACCGAGATAGCTAGCTCCTCTTTATAGTACAGCAGTTAGGAACAATCATCACAGAAATATACAGCAAAATAACTAAAAGATTTATGTTCTCTGAAAGGCTTAACAATAGTTGTTAGAAAAGAAATAAGTGCAGCATATTGAAAGTTAATATATAGTGATTTAACTGCAACATAACAAAGGTCATATAGATTGTTGCAGTATGAGAAATTAGTGCATTCATTTGCTAGTGCAAAACGTTTGCAAACAGGTAAGCAAAATATTTGAGTATAAAATACCTCAGAAGGAGATTTACAAAGACAGGCTACATTTTTCAAGGCATTTGGAAGGTCAATCTCTTACAATATGATAAATTTGATGATACTTCAATGCAAGATTGATGTACAACAAGTACATTTCAATACTATTGCAAAATAATATGCAGGTTACATGAATACAAAGGTTGAAAGACAGAAAAAGCTGCTAGCTTCACAGGTAAAATCTGTGATCTGCCACTTGTATTGTTCTTAATGTGTTGGGAAAATTGAGAATAAAACTTTTTTCTTATGCTTTTTACTAATACACATTGAACACACATCTTACTGGTTTCTGTAATGCAACCATAAAATCTTTCCTAATAGCTTCAAGCAACTGTTGAGAATTAACCTAATTAAGGAACACTTAACCTGCTTACCTTTAAGCAGCCAACAAGAGGGAAAAAGTCACATGTCAAATGGGATATTCTATGCAAGCATACAAAATCATCTCTAACAGAGGAGGTGAAAGAAATTTCAATATTGAGAAACAAACAAAAACAAGGAGAAACTTGTAAGGATTAGAAAAATAATCCACCAGTAATAATTTGAGAAATCTTACCTCTTCCTCACCACCACCCTTTTTCTTTAGAAGAGTTATAACTGAGTTACAATTATATGAAAATTATTTGCCACACTATAAGGAACAATTAAAAGCTTTTCATTTCATGTATTTATCTTAATACCTTTCTTAC
The DNA here is from genome assembly GCA_009867235.2 of Psittacus erithacus. Taxonomy (NCBI): domain Eukaryota; kingdom Metazoa; phylum Chordata; class Aves; order Psittaciformes; family Psittacidae; genus Psittacus; species Psittacus erithacus. The sequence goes on along the minus strand of WYDI02142691.1, from coordinate 40,769 downwards.
AAATGATGTTCTATAATATTCAATATTTAAAAGATGTTGCAACTTCTGACTGCCAAACAGCTTCCATAAGGTGCTTGCTTTGTGTTTAACTGAGTATGCAGCTAATAGCATCCTCTCAAATGTACAAAGATACAAGCACATATCTTTTGAACTCATGCATTTAAATTATGTATTTCAATTATATAACAGTTTCTAAGAGAATATATAAAACAGAGACAAATATAGATGAATTAATTTTACTGAAGTGCTTAGGTGAGTATCTACAGGGAAGTGACATAAATCCAATCTCTGATCACAGTCAAAGCATGTGAGCTAGAGAGGGTATTACTGCTTATCAATGTATTCCACAGTTACTCTAAAGTGAATCATTAATGTTTTTAGTAGAATAAAATATATATTTAAGACATTCTGTGTCTAACGTATATTGATCTTATTCAGAGCTACTGCAATAAATCAACACTGTATATTAGTTTGTTAGCTAACATACATTCCAAACCCAGTGAAATGTAAGATTTTGAGAGAAAAAGGTGCATTCTCTAGACACATAAAAGCACAATAGAAGTTTAAGTGACTCTGAATAACAGGCAAACAAGCTCTCTCCCTCCTCCTTCACCTTTTGTTTTATTTCACTCTTGTGTAAAAGCAAACAAATAAACCTGCCTGAAAATTAAATGAGAAGTTCATTGTTTCACCTTCCTTCAGCTCTAAGATGAGTTGAAGGTTTTTAATCATACTTTTGCAAGAAAAATTAGGTATAAAAATATCCATATCTGAGAATTAAGTTTTGCTTAATTTAGAAAATGAGCTTTTTCCAAAAAAATCACATGAAACCAGATTAAATTTTACTCTAATTCTCTACACTAAAATAAACCTCATTAGGTAATAGTTGGTAAAGAATTATTAAATACACATCTGAAAAGGGTGTTTATTCCTTTAGGTTGATTTCTAAATGTGTATTCCTGAGGAAACATGCTCAAGGACAGAATATCAACCAGCACATGACAATCTTCTGAATCACTTCTGTATTGTGCAGCCTTATGTATCCAGGCAGCTTTATCTTTATATCAAAAACAATGATACTGAATGTTACTATGCTCTGCCTGTAAATCCTTGTTAGTCTACCATCTACACAACTGAACAGAAAGACATCTACTACCACAGAACTAATGAAAACACAGCATGGATTTACTGAGCTTCACTTCATTGTGCATTTGGGCTTAGCATTCTCTCTAGCTAATGTAGAAAAGGACTAACCTCCAAAAAAAGCAGAAATCTTGAGACCTAAGAATCTGTGTTCACTGATTCTTGAAAGATGAAGAGGAGCAGACTAGAAACCATGATTATCACAGCTCCCGTTCACTGTAATGAAAGAGCCACCACCATCATTACTATTATATAATCACAGGGATTACTAGTAGTTAATAGTGTTGAATTCACTAGGCATCACACTAATTCAGATGCAGCAAACCTGCAATTGCCAGGACCTCCTACCCCAGGTGCTATTGCTAGAGAAGAGTTTGTTCTCAACTGGAGCTTACACCTTACACCTGTGCTGGAAACACACCCAAACAATCATAGGACCAATGCTCAGCTGACAGTCACATACAGAGACCTTTCTTCTTCTAAATTAGGGCTAGGACACTTGCCAATGTAATCAAGACGGCCAAGTTTATGCAAGATTCAGAAAAATATAGAATGTAAAGTAGAACTGGCTCTGCCCTTACTATGACTGTCTGTCCCGAGACACAGGATACTATTTTCTTTCTGATATTAACACTAAGCCTCATTTGTTAGTTGTGAATGGCTCTATAAATATTACTTATATTGAAATAATAATGGATGATAAACACCAAGTACAGTTAACAATAACCTAGTGAATCAGATTTTTATTTTCCGTATAGCACCACTCAAGTATGAGAGAGCATCCTCTTTTAACACAGACTTATCTTTCAAACACACACTACTGAAATAGCAGAAGAAAATTGGGAACCTGACTACATAGATGAGATCATCTGGAAACCCATCAAGGTTTCAAAAAGTGAAACATTTCTTCCCTTATTCACTTACAGGATGATCATTCAGCCATCAGCTGATGTTGCTCAAAAAAAGGTGACTAAAGCATGTGGAAGCAAGGAATGACACAGACTGTTACTGTTGTATTGCTATCACTCCCTGATTCCTTTCCCTAGGAGACTAAGAATGGGAAACAGTTGCTGCCATGAACTAAGAGCCCTCTTGACAGTCGATATTCAAAGGTGGCTGGTACGGCAGATGGCAAAAATGCTGACAAAAGAAAAGGTCTTTCAAGTACTGAGGCAAGGGAGTGTTACACACCTGACTTCTGTGTGGTTCCTACCATCTCTATTTTGCAGGTTTTCACCTCTATACAGCAGGGAAGAAGCCTATGAGCTTCAGTTTGGTTTAGGTTATTTGTAGATGGCATGTGTATCTAGAGAGAGCCATCAGCTTCCACGGAATGATTCAAGGATGCTTCACATTTCCCAGAAAGCTTGAATCATTATGATGACTGACAGAAATCACTAAAAAATAACCCAAACAAGAAACCACACAATACTTTTATCGATTTATACACCACAGACCCAGTTCTATTTGTACTTCAAAATGTCATTTATACACCTGCACAGTAGGTGGAACAAGTAGTAACAACTGAACAGCATTCTGTCCTATATCCTTCAAAAATGTTTAATGAGAATTTGTTTAATTAGCTGCCCAGTAGGTCCGCCAAAAGCAAGCTTCCTTCTTTTACTGAAGTGTTTATGCTAGTCTGCACATTGAATAATGTGAAAAAATCAACCTGAAATTTGAAGCAATATGTTGTGGTTTCTATCTAGTTTTGATTTTTGATTTTGCTAGACATAAAATCAAACTCAAGTTCAAACTCCTGTGTATGCAGACTAAAATATTTAAATATTTAATATGTAACAATAGGAATGTTTGTATATGCGTTTGCGGGTGCATAACTCGTATTTGTACATATCAATTAGAAAACTTTTCCCTGTGGTCAAGCTCTGTAGAGGACACGGCTGAGTAGGACAAAGGCACCTTTATTACTGTGTGCTGCCTCCATTCTGAGAGCTGCTCTGTCCTGTGCCAGCTCCTGTGTTGCAAGGTACCAGCAAGGCAATCTGTGAGCAGATGACTCATCCACACTGTTCACAGTGGCAGGGTGGGGTGAGCAGCATAGGTACCAATATGGGAATATATGCTCCCTGAAGATTTCTGAAGGCAGAGGAAATATACTGGAAGGGTAAACAGGATAAACACTGTCCCGTGACAGAAAGATGACCATGAAGGTATAGCAACCTGGCATGCATCTCCTGTACACAGAATTGTACAAGGATAAAAGCATTTTACCTATATCTCTGCTTTAAATCCCCCACAGAATTAATTTCTTCACTGGGAAATAAGTAGAGGTAGCAAAAAAAAACAAACCAAACAAACCAAACAAACAAAACCAAAAACCCCCCCCCAAAAACAACAAAAAAACCCCCCAAACCAAAAGAACCCCCTAAAAACCAAACAAAAAACCAAACCAACAAACAAAAACAAAAGAAAAAAACAAAACCAAAGCTAAACGAAGCAAACAATCAAAACCCTGAAATCCAAGTTTTTTATTAGGGCACTTTTTAAAGAAAGTTTCTATAGGTCACTCTAATTAATTTAGTAATCAGATCCACATCATAAAAGCTTATTTCTCCTTACCTGGTATGTAGATGCTGAGGAAAAAGAAATTGGGGGGTGAACAGGAAATCTCTGTCAGGAGCCAAACTATTAGAATGTATCAGAGTAACTGCAAATACAAGAGATTTAATTGCAGTCTTGTAGCCTTTGCGCCAAATTTGTCATATTTTAACTTGCTATTTGCCACAGAACTTCTCTTCTATTTTCATTTCAAAATTCCTGTTTCAAGGAGTAAAAAACCACATTTCTCGAGAAGTTTTCAGCTGCTGCAAAACTCATCTAATTTTCAGCAATAGTATTGCCAAATTAATCAGAAATACCATTTTTCATCAGAGTGCTAATGACATCCTACAAGGTGATAAAATTAGCAGCTGGAAAGTGTAATCTTGCCACCACACTTCTCAATTTGCCATTCACTTTTTCCAAGCTGTTGTCCAGTTCATGCTGCTTTCTCATTCAATTTTCAAATTGTTTGTTTACTTAAATGCCCAAAGCATATGTTGCTGACAAGTTTTTTGTCAGATAAACATTTTCATTATTCTCATGCGAGTTTTGTCTCCCAGGAAACTTCTCTTGTTTCCATGATCACTATTCCTTTATAAAGCTTGTTCAGATCACTTACTTATAAAATGATGATTTCCAAATAATTTTCTCAGCTATGTTTACTGGCCTGATAACCACAGTCTCATTAAAACTTGCTGGTAGTTTGATCTTCTCTGATAAAGGAATTTGTGCGTTTGATACTGCGAGCATTTCTCTTCATAATTAGAAAACAAATACAAGAGTACAGAACTTCTTGGTTCAAAGAATTTCAAAACTGCTGAGAAAGGAAATATATCTGTTTCAGTCTTGAAAATTCCAAATTCACAAAAAGAAAACATGATTTACGCAGCTTATGAACTAGATGAGTTATCAGGTTTTGAACTGAAAGTTCAAGATAAACTAGCTTAAAAATTTATCCAAAGCCTATTTCAGCTCATGAAACTATTTAGCTCTGGGACAGACAGTGAGGTCCCTTCTACTACCTTTACCATGCAAAGGCCGGTTTTAGCATTTTAGAAAGCAAGGTTGGAATATTTTGAATGGCTTTGAGACTTTTTTTGCCTTCTCTGACTCTTCTCTGCAAATTCCTTACAAATAATATTGTCATGTCATTTTCCTGCAGGGAAATCCCAGACTGAAATTATGCAGCTCATTCAAGCACTGTAGTCCACTTGTCTGTCCAAGTTCTCTGCCTTGCCATCTGAGATCCATGCTGCCATGCGAGAACTGCTCAGAGGTGTTAGCTCAGAGGTGAGCGACCAATAGACAACAAAGGGAGTCCGGGAAGCATTCAAGCTGGTGCACATGTATGCTTTCCTCTAGCTTCTTCAGTACACATATTACGCTGGATTTACTTTAAACTCACATTGATTCCCTACATTTGGACTCCCACCAAGCTCCCAGATTGCAACTTGCATCCCTTTATTTATGGCATTAATTAATTAACTTCAACAGCAGTATAACAGAGCAAAGCCCAGTGCTGGGAAGCACTCAGAAAGCTAGCTCAGGGACCGAAAGAGAATAGATGTGTAGCACAGAGCCCCATGCTAATTTACTTTGCTACTGCTCTAAATTATCCTTTTCAGGATGCAAGCTGACATCAAGAGATGTGCACTGTTCTTAGAGTAGCGATACTAAGCTTGGATAACTAAATATGCTGCTGCTAGACCTCACTTTTCTGATTGCTGGGATTCAACACAATGATCCAATTTGAGGACAAGTGTCATGATATATATTTTCATTTTGAAGGCAAGTAGTGAATTGTTTATCTGCTAAAATCATCCCTTTAGTTTGCCTTTCCTTGAGTGAAAGAATAAACTGAGTACAGTTCTTTGTTTTCTCCACAGAGCACCTATCTTTCAGTCTAAATAAGTTATGAAGTAGGCTTCCACAGATGGGCATATATCTAAACGCAAATTTCTTAAACCCTGTACTTACATAGACGCTTTATCTATAAGACCATCACAGATGTCACAGAACAGCTTCCACGCTGTAGGTCCAAAAAAGTAAATGTATTAATCTCCCCAGATTTCCAGAGGGAAACTCCCAACTATTCCATTTCTCTGACTCACATCCTAGTCTACTTTTAGTGAATGACATAGTCTGTTTGTCTTTTTACACAGAGAAGTCTAATTTGGAACGGGGGGCTATTGAACAAATGGCAGTTGTAAATTATGTGATTAACAGAAAATGTGTTCTTGTCTAATTCACAACAAAGAAAAGTGAAGTAAAGGAATTAAGGAGTGGTTGATGGCCCAATGTAGCACTGGGCTTTTAATGCTCAGGAGATGCTTATTAAAGGAAGCTGCTAAAATGAACCTTTTAAAAGAAGACGAATGCAGTGGGTGCCATCAAAATGAGGGATACTCACAGGACAAAGCATGGGCTTAATTTTAAAAAGTTTGCTCCTCTTGCACATTTTCTGAATGAAATTAAAATACTCTTGCTAACATTATGCCAGGAATTCTTTTTCCTTTCATTTGAAAAGGAAAAGAACATTATTCCAAGAGGAGATGTAAGGTAAGCTAGAGAACATAAATGTCTTAGAGGTGAACAAAGTGATCTAGTGGAGCCAGAAAAAGAAAAAAAAAAAAAAACCACAATTTTAAAATGTTTTTATATATTTAATACTAATGGAAGCATATTTGCAAATATGGGTATTAGTGGTGTTTATATGCTAACTGTAGTTTTAATGTTCTGAGAAGACTGGTGCACACGAAAGCCTCAAACATCTCAGTAAGATCAAAAATATTTGAGAAATTGGGTAAAGTTTCAAACTGGCAGGTTTTAAATCAGGAGCAGATAGAAGAACATAACCCCCAGAAGGTTCTTATCTGCTGATTTCCTTTTTCTACTGTTCCCTTTTCTACCTAGTATTTCATACAAGCCTTTGACTTTTTCATGAATGCCGCACTATTGTCTGTGAATAAATTCATGCAGATGAATGGTTCCAAGTATCAACAGAAATACAGAACACTACCAGCTCATGATGAAGTCACAGAGATCATATTGTGTATTCAAAAAGCACCAAAGTCTCTCAAGAGTCTGGGTTCACCACTGTTCAAAGGCAGAGCCAGAGCTTTGACTGCACGCAACCAGCCCACCTACATGGATTATATGATGCTACAGCCCACAACAACAGGGAAAGGGACTCAGTGACAGAGGATATCCTGTATTTTTAATCACATTCTTATATTCCATTGGTTTTGTAGCATCACGATCTCTCTTAAACACAAAACCTGAGCACAGAACCCCAGTGCTGGACTTCAGCAAGTCCTACGACTGAATAAATACATGATTCTCCTAGTTTCATGCAACTACTTACTTTCCATTGCTGGATAATTAAATGTATTGGCTTAGAAGCTGGTAATGCAAATGTGGTTTATGCAACTAAATTTTATGAAAATAATTAATTTCCTTTGGTCTAGTTATGTTCCTCTGCATTACTATAAGGAAAGAAAATTGACCCAATTGCTCTGTTTACAAGGCAGCAAAATGACATAGGTGCTACATCATTCATTGGCTTTATAAGAAGTAATAAGGTCACAGGAAAAGCTGGAGCAGCCTGAACTTCTTTTCCTTCAAGGCTGACTACATTAACACACTTACTGAAGGAAGGAACAGTAATGATCCAGTCAGTACTTATCAGGACAAAATTAGTAATGATCTACAATCCCAGTGGTTTAAAAGTAAGGAGCTCCAATTCTAACAAAAGTCCTAGTAATGCCCTGGTTTAAAGTCCAAGTGAAATCTGTGTATGTAACCCTCCAAAACAGCTTAGCATTAAAAAAATTAAAAAAAATTAAAAAAAAATCCAAAAACCTGAACCAGAACCAACTTTCACTGCTCAGTGTTCATGTATCAATGTTTAGATATTCAAGCTCTCTGCACATTTCTGAAGGACTGATCATGAAAAGATAGGTTGAGAAAGGCCAATAAAAACAGTAAACCGGAAACTGTAGGTTGTTTTTGGTTTTGTTTTGTTTTTCCCCAAAGTTCTAATGATGCAGAAGCTGCATAATAATCTCCCTGCGAACCATAAACGTAATAAAAGCTGAGGCCATTTCTAACATAATCTCTATCAGCAAGATGCCAGCGCTTTTCCAGATTTCCTAACGGGTCCCTGCTAATTCCATGCCAAAACTAGCAGTGGATTTCTTCCTTTTAATCTCCTCTAATGCCTTATTCGATTATTGTCACTGCTCTCCGGCCACGCACCGTCCCTTCAGACCAGAGCTCCCCACCGGAGCAGTCAGAGGGGACTGGAGCCAAAGAACACCAGAGGCTGCAGACTCCCTACCTCCCCATCCGGGCAGAGTTCGACCGAGGGCCACGGGGAAGGGCCTAAAACACCTCACTCTTGGCATCCCCGCCCGGTGGAGCCCCCGGCCGGGAGAGGAAGGATGAGCCCCGGCACTTGCTCCAGCTGACGGGTCTGAGGGCACCTGAGCGTCCTGGCACATACCTGAGGTATGGCTCTGCTCATCGCCTGGGTATGCCTCGCTGTCAGGTGAGTGAGCTCCCCCCTAATCCCTTGAGGCTCCCTCAAGCCCCGTCGCAGCCGGCAGGTGCGGGAGGGGGGAAATGGTGGGGCCTTCTCCCACCTCAGCTGTCCCAGAGGGCCGAGCCCTCGACGGGCGCTCGCCGGGCGGAAGGGCTGAGTCCCGGGGACGGGGGCGCGAGGGGTCTGACTGCGGGACTCGCCTCTCCCCGCAGTTCGGCCGCGGCGCTGGGGGGCCAGGGCGGCGGGGGAAACCTTTACTTGGAAAACATCACTCGGATCCTCGACAAGCTGTTGGACGGCTACGACAACAGGCTGCGGCCGGGGTTCGGAGGTACAGGGAAACTCCCGTGCCCTCGGGGACCCTGGGAGCTCACGGCTCGGGGAGGTGGGGACGAGCGGAAGCACTGTGCTGCCGGTGGAGGGGGTGGCCCGAGGTGGCAAGGGGAGGAGGGTCCCGTCCCTTTCCGCGCCCGGCAGGAGGGAAGCAGTGAAACCCAACAGCGGGCGGCAGAGGAGGACAGACTGTCGCGCCCCGCCAGTCCCCAGCCCGCCGGATCTTGCTGGTGGTCCCGGAGGCGCGGTGCCTCGAGGGGCCCCGCTCCGCGCCCAGCGCGTCTCCGTGTCTCGCAGGCGCCGTGACTGAAGTTAAAACGGACATCTACGTGACCAGCTTTGGGCCGGTGTCCGACGTGGAGATGGTAAGGGTCCCTCTTGCCGCCTCTGCTCCCCTTTCCTGGGATTCATTATGGTGCCATCTGAGTTGACCGTCATTAAAGCAGATTACGAGGCTTAATCTTCCTGACAATCTCTCAGGCCCAGCAGAGAGGTTTGTTTGGAGCTGCATATAGATATTTCCCCAGCAGAGTCAGCCAGGGCAACCCATAGCCCAGGTCCGAGGCTGAGCACGGAATGCAGCACTAAGCCCAGGTGAGGGCACTGATGGGAGGTCAAAGATGCCTCTTTAACCTCATTAAGAAAATTGTAAGCATCTGCGGCCCAACACGTAGGTTTGCATGACACCATCAAGTCTGCATGGTAGAAAACAGCCTAACGTGTAGCTGCAGGGGCACAGCGCCATGTCTGAAATAGTTATCCCTTGTCATCCTGGGTGTCCCCAAAGTCAGGTAGCTGCAGACATGGGTTACGTCTGTCAATTACAGCAGCAGCACCCCCCGTGCAATCCAGCCTGCAGGCTAGGAACTGTGGGCATCAAGATAAAACCAAAAGCTTTTTCCGCCTCTCTTCATCAGTCAATCTAAGGAAAGGCATAACCTTGCCACCTTACAAAATTTGCTTTCAGCCAAGGTTTAGCTCCATTTCCTAATTGACTTTAGAGAACTCCTTGGACTAATATTAACCTGGCACCATAATCTTACTGTGATGTGACTCATCAATCCTTTCTTTGTCAATATCCAAAGAAACAAGCAGAAGAAGCACTGAGCATGTCTTTTTGTTCCTAGCAATTAAACATTGATTGGTTTTGCACTTCGAAAGGATACTAAATTAGACATTTGTATTTTCTTAGACCTAAGTCACTTTGAAATAAATTATTATTTCTGAGAGGACAATGATTTTTTTTCCCTTACTCATAAAAAATTATTTTTTCACTCATTAATTTGTAGCTATTATTTAAATAAAAAGAAATTAGGGTTTGTTTTTGTAGACTTTTTTTTTAATAGCTACTTAATGGTAATAGGATCAAGTGTTTAAGTAGTAAATGAAATGCCATTGACACGTGTGTTAGGTTCTTTCATGGAGTTACTGTATATACAGTAACTTGGGACTGCTGGCCCCCACACATACGTCAACCACCTATTTATTTTCCATAGGAATACACAATGGATGTCTTCTTTCGGCAGACGTGGACTGATGAGAGGTTGAAGTTTAGTGGGCCAACTGAAATTTTGAGATTGAACAATTTAATGGTCAGTAAAATTTGGACACCAGACACGTTTTTTAGGAATGGAAAAAAATCAATTGCTCATAATATGACAACTCCTAACAAACTTTTCAGAATTATGCAGAATGGAACTATTCTTTACACAATGAGGTGAGAGCTTGTTCTTTTGCTTTTGATTGACCTTTCTTTTTGAGTCTTTCAGCAGTGTTCCCACATACCACTTTTTTCATTGTCATCTACTATAATGTATTCTAGACTAACCATTAATGCTGATTGTCCTATGCGGTTGGTGAACTTCCCTATGGATGGACATGCTTGTCCATTGAAGTTTGGAAGCTGTAAGTTTTTCTATATCTTTCAGTTTTTTATAGTTATACGTTTGGTCTACCTATATGTGAGAAGATCAGAAATGAGATCCTAGAACACTACTTAATGACATGATACAGCTGAGGTATTATTTTATATTTTTTTTATAGAAGAACCTTACTTTCTCTTCTGAGACTCAGACTACTCATAAGGACATGGATTTATTCACTGAAGGGTGACTGCTGTAGAATATTTTACTGTTTATTATTCTCACATATCTAGTTGTCAAAATGGATCCTTCAGCAAGTCATAAAAGCTGTGATACATTTACTACATTTAGTTTTGCAAATATTTAGTTGATCTGTAGTAATTGATTTTGAAAATATTTAGTTGAATTGTGGTAATCTATGCATGCACTTCATAGCAAATTAAGAAACAAAAGCTGGTGTCTATCTGGTCCCACCTCAGCCATTCTCTTATTGTTAATTTTTTTTGCATTTTGTCATTACTGAGGTTGGCAAATTGTTGGAGCAGGATACATGTTGCTGTAGGTATTCAAACCACAAACAGGATCAGGTATTTTTTCAGTTGTTTATAAATTACATAATTAATAATTTCCCCCTCTATAATTCAGATGCTTATCCAAAAAGTGAAATAATTTATACATGGAAAAAAGGACCCCTGCATTCGGTAGAAGTACCACAGGAGTCTTCCAGTCTCCTCCAATATGACCTCATAGGACAAACTGTATCTAGTGAAACAATTAAATCTAACACAGGTAAGATGTAGCTATGTGAGAACTGACATTATAAACATCCTGAAAATAAATTCCAGTTCTTTTTCATGTAGAACTGAATTAGTTTAATTATCATTTGCCATTTTAAAAACTAAAATACTTGGAAGGACTCTAACCGTTGTCTTAAAGATTTTCAATACAGTCTCTTTAAACATATAATTTTTCATGCAATTCTTCAGAATTTCCCCTGCCTCCCTGCCCCAGTAAAAGCAGTACATAAAATGAATATTATTCTCCTCTGTTTCCATAAGGTCAGTTACCTTTTTTTAATCAGCTTATTTTTATTATGCACCAGAAGGCCTGTAACTGCTTTCCTCAGAACATAGCATGTTGGGTTTAAGCCAATAATGCTTAAGTCGTATGTTGCCAAAATAATGCTGACATACTTGTCTCTTAACAGGTGAATATGTAATCATGACAGTTTATTTCCACTTACAAAGGAAGATGGGCTACTTCATGATACAGATATATACTCCATGCATTATGACAGTCGTTCTTTCTCAGGTGTCTTTCTGGATTAATAAGGAGTCTGTTCCAGCCAGAACAGTTTTTGGTATGCTGCGTTAAGGTCTTCAAACAGCTCAGCATCACATATACCATTCATTCATTACTTTCACTGCTTGTTTATTTTAGGCGAATATTCACTTCAGCTGCTCTATTTCCATCTTCAAAGGAAAATAGGCTACTATCTCATTCAGACATACATTCCGTGCATCATGACTGTAGTCCTGTCTCAAGTTGTGTTTTGGATCAACAAAGAATCTGTTCCAGCGAGAACCGTGGCTGGTATTTGTGTTTTGTTCTTTTATCATTCACTTCATTCACTGTATGGAGTCCATTGCATCAAACAGCTACTGTAATCCAGAGGGGATTGGAAAAGACAGCTCGTAGGTTTCAGTGAACAAAAGTAAATACTAAAATTAAACCAAATAATATTCAACCTGCCCACAGGGGTCAAAATTCTTTACTTAGAATGTTTGGTTAACCAGACTTGTTTGTGATGTTTTTCTTCTCCTCAATATATTTTCTGTATGCAGGAAGGGACAATTCCAGAGTAAATGTCAACCTCTCCGTTTTTAAAAGTGGTATTTTTCTATTGATTTATTAGCTTCTGAAACCAATCTGAGTTAAAGCTTTAGGAAAAAATAAACTACATGGGATGGAATTAACTTCATCTGACATAAGGTACCTCATTTAGCACTTATTCTGAAGTGCTGTCTTTCCCTTGTCTACAAAGTTATCTAAGCAACTAGCAAGGAATTTAGATGAATAAAGTAAGGTGAGATGAATCCTGTCCCTAGCACAGGATGGAGTTGTAATGTGAAAGGCATGTCCACATTGGAGATTCTTTCCAGTGGTTTGAATTAATGCTCCCAAAGCTGTGAGTTCTGTCTCCTTAATTTCTACTGTGTGCTCTGCTGTTAAATTGCACAAACCCTGCCAATTGCAATATTGATAGGTTCTGAAGCTGCACTTGTTAGGAGGTAACTTTCACTGACTGAACTGTTGTTTCTAGAAAAACTATGAGAAAAATACTAAGCAAAAGTAATAAAACTTGTCAAAAAGTTCATGAGTCCACTATCCATACACAAACATTTTGCAACCCTGTGTTCTCTTAATATAGTATTTGTATTAAAAAAATTCCTTTTATAAAACTTGTCTTCAGTAATAAAAAGGCAGCTATATGTTCCCTAAGCATAAACGATATAAGTCTCATAATTAAAAAGAAGTCTATAATTGTGGTTAGCAGGCTACAGATTTTTTACTATTTTATTTTAGTTGGTTGGCATTTCCTACTTGCATGGAATGGTATTCATAAAAACATTACAGACTTCTAGGAATGTGAAGTGAGCACAACTTTCTCAGGTGCCTCTGAGGGAAGATCAACACTTTTGTTCTTGAAATTCTCATTAGGAGCTAGGATACAGTTTGGGATCATTAAGTACCTAAAAGTATTATTATCTGGCAAGTGGGATTTCTTTAAATGCTTAAAAATATAAAAATATCAGGAAATAGATTTTCCAGGATTTTTTTTTTCAGTCAAAGCATAAAATATATAGGAGGTTTGAACCCTGAGTATGATGCCATCTGATTTGGCTTTATATTGCATCCCTGGCCTTTACAGTTACATCCTCTATATTTTGAGTAAAACATGTTTGTTACGTAGTGGGCAGTGGAAGTCAATTCTATATGCTTAAGTAATGTGAAATAAGTCTTCAGCTGATTCAGGAATAAAGACATAGATAACCCAAACCCTGAAATAATAGCTCTTAGATACCATACCGAAAAGTAAATATAGAATTAGAAACAGATTATATTTTATGAAAATAGTAAAATAGACACCTTTCTTGGTATTGTTGAAAATTAGTCATGGTGGCATTTTAGAAGAATATTTCAATCCTTGCTCCATTCTTATTTCTCCCAGCCACAGTCTGAATTTATAGTCCTTACTAATTTAAAATCCCATGGATTCTGAATAGCTTCATCTAAGGGAAAGAGGACAAATTCCATATATCAAAAAAGACTTTCAGTCCCCAGAAGAAAAAAAAAATAAACAACCAAACAAAACCCACCACGTTTAAAATGGAGAAGTCGGTATCCTTTCTGCATTATATTGCAATTACTTGAATTATAAATTTTCATTTTTACTTCTAAGTTCCCAATCTGTGAGTTTGAGAGAAGTTAATAGTAGAATAACAACCATGTGCAAAAAAAATATTTTTCAGAACAAATTAATTTAGCAACAATATTTACCTCCAAAATGGATGCCAATTATCCTTTGCAGGTAATACTACAGTAAATACTTTTAGCATTTTTGCAAAGATAAATTAATGACCTACTCTTTATAGACCTGCAAGTGAAAAATGGGAGACAGAAATACTTGAAGAGGCACTCTTGTGTTCTTTATAATTGTGTCCTTGGAAAGAACAGCAGATTGCTCGTATTAAGTTCCTTATTTAATGTGGAGCTATGTATGTACCTAAGCATACACATATATATGCATATATATGTGTGAAGTTTTATAAAGCATGGCATTATTAGAAATAACTTAGAATAAGAAGCATGGTTACTGGAGGTCTAATTTTAGGTATGCTCTGACTCCAAATAACAATGGCTATTATTTCACATTTTTATGTACCTTTATCTAATCTTCTTTGGTGCTAGCAAAAAGTTCACCTGTTATTTTGCAGAAAGACAGTAGTCAGCTTCTACCTTCCCAGCAGGTCACCCTGGGAATTTTAAATTAATATCTAATCTCAGATAGCAAAGGTGTTTGGGTTTTTTTTTGTTGTTGTTTCATTTTTTAGCAGGAAAAGATAGCATATTTCAGTATTTGCATTATGTTACAGATTCTTCAAAACTTACCAAGAAGCATTCGAAGTGGAAAGACAAGGGTAAACAATCATCAGTTACACAGTTTACCAACTGTAATTTGGCATTCAGTTTGATAAAGTAGTTTTCCACAGTGCAGAGCATTTCATCAATATTCACTCCACATTGAGAAAAGTCTTATCTATATCTGCAATAGAATAGGAGTCCTATTCCTAAGTTTAAATTCCCACTGCAGTAAATTTTTATTCAGACACAGAATATATCATTTTTATTACTAACTAGCACATGGACAGATTCTAATCTAATCACACATCATATTGAAAAGTTAATTCTGGACTTTTGAAATTGAAATATATCTCGGCACACTTGTATTCATATTATAAAATGAGCCTGGCAGATTTGGGAGAAGTAGAGATCCTACATATTTTTATACCATCTCCTATTTGCATTTCATTAAAACATGTTAAGTAATGACATTGGGATGTAGTTAACCTCAGACAGCTGGCAAGCTACATCATGTGAAACAGTTGCAAAAAACCCTCTGAAAATAATCAAGTCACCCTGTCTTGATGCTGCAATATGCAATGACACTGCATCCTTTCCACTGAGCATCATTCATAGCATATTGATTCATCATCACAACATGGCATTATAACATCTTTTACTTTCCCACCTACCCATTCCCAACTGCAGAAAAAAGCAGAAGAGGCTATTCTCCACCTTAATGCCTTTAAATACCAGCAGTTTTCACATTCTAGCAGGCATAATTATAAGTAAACATGAGTCACAGAGGCTTATATGTTAATGAGTTTGTTCTTGCGCTTTTTGCTTGTATCAAGCAGCAGTGAGAAGTAGGTATATTTCCTACATTATTAATGTTATACACTTCAAAACAGAAAGAATAAATTCATGAATTCACTTGAAGAGCACTATGAGGCCCATGAGCAACAAGACCTGCTTTGTGAAAATAGATGAGCAGCTCTAGAGAAGTAGCTTTTCTGTCCTTCCGTATTTGTAACTATGGGGGCTTTCAAATCAAGGTACTGTTAGTGAATCTTAAATAAAGTATCCAGTGATGAAAGACAGTAGCACAGAGGACCAAAATCTTGTTTTTTTTAATATTTGGACCATAGCCAAATGCAGAATTTGATTGATTCAGTGAAGGTTCTGTAAGCCACGATCTGTCTTGTGCAACAACAGGAGAAAAGAGGGGATCATTTTTGGGAAATGACAGTCTGTTAATTTAGATTTCTGCAAAACAGCCTACTTACTAACCCCTCAAGTAAAGTGTCTTTCATAGTTTGAGCCTGCGTTTTGATATACCCATGTTTATCACAAGTCTAAGAAGCTGCACCAATGTAGTATGTAGTTATCTCAATTTTCAGTCTGCTCAATGTATTAAAGTTTGTTCAGAACTTTTAGATGCTTAAGACAGTGAATTATTTAAGAATACAAAAAGCAATCTTGTTGGTTAGCTGCTATGTAGAATGACAGCTAAAACCAAGAAGGAGTTGTTGGGTTTATTTTTTTATAGATATATATATGAATTTAAGAGTAGCAGGGTTGAAGCAAAGTTCTAATGTCCCCATTTTCTTTCTCTTCTTTTCAAGGAATCACTACAGTTCTAACAATGACCACCTTAAGCATCAGTGCACGCCATTCTTTGCCCAAGGTGTCCTATGCTACTGCCATGGACTGGTTCATAGCTGTGTGCTTTGCCTTTGTCTTCTCTGCACTTATTGAGTTTGCAGCTGTCAACTACTTTACCAATCTTCAGACTCAGAGAGCAATGAGGAAGGCAGCCAGGGCAGCAGCACTGGCAGCAGCACTATCAGCAGCAACTGTACCGGCAGAGGACGAGATTGTCTCGGTAATTGCTTGCTTTTCTGATAATAAGCATCATATAGGAAGAGGCAGCTGAAGTAGTGAATGCAAAACAATATTAAAATGATCTTAACCTGAAAGAGATTATGTAACCAGATCATGTCTACTTATCAAAGGTATTGTTCTTATTTGAGAAAATGAAAATACTTCATTTATCCATACTGTCTATTTAAATTTGAGATATGATTTACTAGAGAGATGTTTATTTGGTAAGATATTTAAGGAAAGCCATTAGGCTGTTATCCATAATACTTCTCTTGAGCAATGCTGTAGGCAGTGTGGTCAGGCAGCTGTGGTTCTCTCAGTAAGTCTGCAGAATTTGTGGGATGCTGTACAATGCAATGAACATGTGCATTGACCAGATGATTATGGGATCGCTGTAGTACGCTGGTACATACCATAAGTGGGTCATCTGGAAGAAGAGGAATTAGCCTTTATATAAACTTGGCATCTGTTATTTTCATAAAAATCTGTGTTGGTAGAAGCTTGGGGAAAAAATAAAAACCCATAAATGTAAAGATTAAGGATAAATTTTAGAACAAAAAGACAGCAAGGCTTTCTAGTATCAAAAAAATATGTCAGAATTGCTTATAAATATTATTCCTTACATCTTGGGATAAATAATGAATGCTGTCACGCAACATATGTTAATAAATTTATCACTATAGCTCTCCTGTTTTCAGGAACAAAATTCCATTTTGAGAGGAATAACAATTCCAATGACATTCTGCAAAACCTTTGAGTCTCTAGTTGAATAAGGAAGTCAAAGAGCTGTTGAGTATCATCAAGGCAATACCTTACCCACTATAAAGTAATTTTCCCACATTTACTTATAAGGAACAGTTAAAGTTAGAACATTTAGGTATATTTAACTGTTAAATTCATAATTGATAAGTTCCATATTATAGTGAAACCAAAGCTCTGCAGCATCTTGCTACTGGTCCTCATTGGAGCTAATCAGCAAATGTTCTTCAACTGGGAAGCGCGGTGCTTGTCAGCCATATTTTATTTTGCTTACAATTTTATTAATATTAAAAAAATAAATTGAAGTTATTGTAAGCTATATTAAAATAATGCATTTTATTTTTACTAAATATATAAATGTAAAACCAAGCAAATCTTTACATATTTTACCTCAGAACCACAGCTTTTTTGTTTTTTTTTAAACCACAATTATGGAAAAGAATAAAAAAGGCCAAAAAATTTAGAAGGAGCTTGGAAACAAATATTTGCAGAACCTTGCACTGATTTTGAAGTGACAGCAGAAAGGCTGATTGAGATTTACAATATTTGCATTGTTCACATCTGCGTTTTTTTTTAACACTGGACACTTCCTTATTCAAATTTGAGTTAATCATAAGAAGGTTATCTGAACTAGGATTTCCTGTATGACAGGAGAACCATTCTCCTGTTTTGCCTAAGAGAAGCCCAGAAAGACGGTTCTGCTATAAAAGAAAATTCAAAGTTATAAACCATCCAGTTAGAAGCTGCTGCTGCTTGAGTGAGGGCCTAAACATCAAGACAGATGTATTTGCAGAATACTTTTTTAATTTCAAATTAACTATCTTCCTGAAAGAAAAAACTCAAAACTCTTTCAAAATAATACCAAAAAGCCTCATTCCTCCTTCAGTGTAGTTAATTTTATGTAAAATCTTGCTTTATTCAAATTAACAAAACTCTTTTTCACAGACTTTTATATTGTAGCCAAAAAACCTGTGCACTCAGAAAAGAAAGATGGCAGAAGACCAAATTCTGCTCTACTGTACTAATAAAAGTAGGAGAAACTCTACTCAAGTAATGACTATACTGGTTTCAGTAAGAGAGACAATGGTCTGACTGTGTGCTCTGTTAACTGATGACAGCCCAGCATGCCTGGTCTAGTTCCAGGAACACCACTTTATTTACCTCAGTTAACTGAGAGCAGAATTTGGCTTGCTCTCTTTGTCAGCTGAAGGCAATCCCTGCATGAAATACAAAACTATGGGTGTTCCACTCCAAAATACGATGGCAACAAGCTGAGTAGTCATCTGGACCTTGACAGAAACCTGGTTTTATTCATATGGTGATCAAGCTTATTCTAGCATGTCAAAAACAAATGTTATGTATATATATATACACACACACGCTCACATACATACATAAAAACAATTATGGCATTCATCTTTTCAATCCATTCCAAATTGTGTATTTTCTGCATCAACTGTATTGTTTCATTATTATGGCTTCCTTTGTCCAGGAATATCCTAATACTGGAAATATGCTGGGGGAGGGAAATTGGTGATACTGTCTGTAGTACACCATTTGAAGTAATGCTCTGTGAGATGGTCAGGGAGTACACACCATGGATCAAAAGACATTCTTTCTATTTGAGAAGGTACACATAAAAGACAAAAGATTATTATAGGGTGGTAGCTTGATTATAGTTATGTTCTGAAAGACCTGCTGTTTTAACAGAAAACAGCAAAGAGTACTGAAAAATACTGCTGGGAGAGTTTCCTTCTCCCTACAAATAGCCTTGTCCCTGTGTTTCAGAATAACATGGCTTGGGCAGAAAAGGATTCTTATTCTTTTTAACAACCTGCCCAACTGCAGAGCAGCCTTATGTCACTTTGGTATAGGGGATTTAGTTTTCTATAGTGGTGTCAGAATATATTGAGTATGTAAATGAGTAACGTAGCATAACTGAAAGCAAAGCACTTTTATTTGGATTATCAACAATCCTTTATGAGATCATCCTGGAAACAGCTACAGGCAGTAAAGTTTTGACTGAGAAAATGGCACTTTCAACAAATTAGGGAGATCTTCCTGTGCCTACACAATCAAGAGATTATCAAGTAGATTATTTAAAACAAGCTTCAACTTTCAGTTACGTTGACTTTTTGTCATCCCAACAAGGAAAGTAGATGCTGATTATTTGGTTCCAAGTTGAATATTTGTCTGATTGACAACGCCAATGCAGGATAGTAAGGAAGGTTTGGAAGTAGCTAATAGCACACACCAAAATAAAGAAATTCAAGATGAATTGGATTTAGACTTTTTTTTTGTTCAACATGGAAGTCAAATCCCAGTACCTTTTTTGAAGGGGGAGATTAGGTACAAAATTGTATTAAGTTAAATTTGAGAAAAACAAACAAATAGACCTCTCTAGTGCCGCTCGTGTAATTCTGTCTGATTTAGACGCTCTAAGCAGTAGTTCCTCCATGCTACACAAATTTAGCAAAGTAAATGTAGAGGCAGGGGTAGTTCTGGACTGACACTGGTGAGTTTAAGAGGCAAACATTACTTTGAACATTTAAATCTGTTTAACATTAATATATTTTTTGACAGAGGCTCTGTGCTAATTACATTTTTATTTTCCTGATATGCTACATAGAAATATTAGGAAGAGATTCCACCACACATATTCACATTGAAAAGAGAATTACTAGGATTCCAGTCTCTGCTCTCCTTAGTGCTTACCCATTTTATATGACAGTGATTTTAATACAATGGGTGCATAGTATATTTTTCAAAGCTATGCTTGCTGCTTCTAATGGCTCTTCAGAATTTCCGTGCAACGTAAAACAGCTTTGAAGTAATAAGATAACAACCTCTCCCACTAATCACCTTCACGTGATGGTTAGGTTATATTTTGAGAGGTGAATTTCAATCCCTTCAGGTTAAGAAAGAATTTTAACATTGCCTTCCCATGCTTTGAGTGAGTAATTTAACCTAAATGATTTAACCCTTTTACTAAGCTAAAGCATAAGGAAAATAAATTTGCATGTTATTCCTCTTAATATTTCTGGTAAAGGACACAAGATTCCTAAAAGATGCTGCTGTGATTTAACCCCAGCCAGCAACTAAATGCCATGCAGCTGCTTGCTCGCTCTTCCCTGCCCCCCAGAGTGGGATGGGGAGGAGAATCTGAAGAAGATAAAACCTGAAGGTTGAGATAAGAACAATTTAATAATTGCAATGAAGTAAACAATAATAAGAAATAAATAATAGAAAAAAGAGAGAAGGAGGAATAAAATTCAGGAAACACAAGTGAGCACAATAGAATTGCTCACCGTCTGCTGACCATTGCCTAGCCCATCCCTGTGCAGTGATCAGTGACCCCGGCCAACTCCCCCTAGTTTCTACACTAAACGTGATGTTCTGTGGTATGGAATATCCTTTGGCTAGCTCAGGTCAGCTGTCCTGCCTCCTGGCTTCTTATGTAGTTGATCACTGGCAAAGCATGGAAAACTGAAAAGTCCTTGGTTTAGAGTAAGCACTGCTTAGCAACAACTAAAACATTAGGCTGTTATCAACATTCTGTAGCTCAAAAATCCAAAACACAGCACTGTACCAGCTACTAGAAAGATAATTAACTCTATCCCAGCTGAAACCAGGACAGATACCTAAAGGTAGGACTATTAATGATTTCTGAACAATATTGAGCTTTTAATTATGCAGAACATCATTTATAGATGTTTCCAATACACTGGTTTTGAATCAGATTCCACAGATGAGATGTGCAAGGAAATGTCTAAATTATACGTTATAATGAATCTCTAGCATGAAATGGATACTTAAACCGCACAAGACTGTAAAGATTGATGCATGCCCAAAAGGAGATCCTGCCTAATTTGGTGAACTTCCCTGCTGCATGGTGCTGCATATGGATTGTTCAGTAGCTAAACAGAGTTTTTACAGATCACACTATTGAATCTAGGGGCTAAACTATGCTTAACTCCCTCTTTGGGAGCTAAGTCATTAGCAGGCAATTTTATGCATACAATATGAATGGTTGAAATTTTATCTACTAATGGTACAGGCAGGGAAAAAGAATGTTATATATTTCATTTAGTATTCTGCCATGTACAGACACTGAGCTTTGTTCCTAGTGGTTTTTGGTGTGTTTTGAGATATCAGCAAATTTCAATATCCTTAATACAGTAAATTATAAAGAAAAGGAGGAATAACACAGTTTTTTGTCTAAACTTCTAGAGTTTATTCTTATGAACCTTTTTTCCTACATTGCCCGCAGCAAAGAGAGACATAAGTGAGTAAATGAGGACATACAGGTACTTATTTGTTTACTTAGCCAGTATCTGCATGCGTATATAAGATACTCATGTTACTGATAGGTCATAAACTGAATTGATAGTGGAATACATATTTGCAGTACAAAGGAACAGAGAACAGTAGAAAACTTTATAAATATGAATTACAGAAATCTCTTGAGGAAAAGAAACAGAAGTACAAAGCACATTCATAAATCACTATTAGCATCCATATAAAAATCAGAAAAAGCAGAAAAAGAATTCTGTTTACTCCAAGGTTATATATATGCTGTATTTTTTAAGGCTGGAAACCAAGCAATTTGCTGAAAGCCTTCTGAGATATTCTGAGCAAATTCTAGTGATATTGATGAGAGCTGTGAGCGAGCAGCACCTTTATAGACAAGATGATACTGCTTTGTGAGCTTTCCAGAGGATCAGATAGCTGAGCTGCAAAAAAACTATATCTTACTTAGCCCATATACATACCAGTCTTCGTCTAGTCCAGTTTTATGGCATCTCACTTTAAACAGTGATCTTGCAATCTGTTCTGTGTCACTGAGTAGTCAGACGCAATGACAAATTTAATTGCCTGATTGGACTAACATTCCACATGAGTACAAGAGTACTTCTCTGAATCAGGATTCAGTAACTTAATAGAATTCATTATTTCATTATGACACAGTTACTCTTTCTATTTGTAAAACAGTCCTTACTATTTGAGTGGTTGGCTATGTAAAATATGTAACATAGGCTATTCTCTCTATTTTAATAGTTTCATGATGTCATTGTGGGCAATCTTTGTCAAAAGGAAAAGTTAAATCTAAATGTAGTGAGCAAATTAGTGTAGCTGCTGTTCAGAACTCAACTGTAATAAGAAACTACATAGCTTCCTTTCACTGCCTCCTCCTCTTGTTTTAGCAGTGAATTCCAATGAAAAAAATGAATTGTAGCTCTGGGGCAGCAAGTCTGGTCTACAGTCAGCTAACACACTGAGAACATCTTTACACATCTAAGATAAATTTGGACTTAAAATTCCATATCCTGGGTAGCGGTAGACAGCAAAATAATCCTGACGCTGACTTGCTCGATAGGCACATGAGGGTGTTAAAGGTGGTGTAAAGAACTGCTCAGGAGCTTTCTTAACAATTTATATCAACTAAATCATCTCCTTAGCAGGTGAATAGCATGACAAAAAGCTGTGGTTTTACTGAGACAGTGAAATGCACTGGTCCTTCCTGAACATTGGAATAGGCTATTTTAAGTAATAAGAAGTTATCATTATCAGTTGCTAGAATGGACCTAAACTGGTCCCAAAGTGGAAGTATAATCAAGTTAGTGCGCTCCCCAAGTTCTGAGGATTCACTGACTCCAAATGTTCCTATCTCCAAGTTGAGATGAAATCACATTGAAATAATCCTCCTTCTATAGCAAAACACTCTTCTACAGGAATGAGATTTAATAAATATTATATATAAAATAGTGACCAGGATTACACTTTTTCCGAGTGCCTATTCAGATGATCACAAAGTATTTGCTACTTCTACATTCTAAATGCAGTCAGTACTGAACATCATCCACAGACCATATGCTACATCTGTTCTGCCTACTTTTAACTTCATCACCTCAGTACAATAACTCCTGATTCACGCTTGAGTGATCCAGAGCAGAATTTGACTCACCTTATACCAGAATATTGCAGACAAAAAGGGCTAAGATTCACCTTAGCACTTATATTTTTAGGAACCACTCATTCTCCACAAAAGGTCAAGCTTTCTTGCACTGAAGTGAAAAGCAGCTACTTCACAACTTCTACAATTCAGTTCAAAGCAGAGCATACAAGCAAAACAGAACAGCAACTGTAATGAGAGCAGTAGCCCAGGCTCGGTTTGTCAGTCTGTTTATAGAGTGGGATTATTATGATGATTAGCGCAAGTGGACATGAATAACCCCCTTTCTGTTTCTGTGACACATCTGTAGATCATCCTCCATTTAAATCTGTCTGTTGTTTGCTGCGTTACTGGAAAAGACAAAAACAAACATCTGTGTTCCAGATAGGCACAGCCCCAGAATATGAATGCCACTTAATATCTATCCAAAACATGGTACTAATCATTTAATAGTAGATGGCAAAGTGGATGAAGGGGGGATATGACAAGTTGGAAGTGTTGCTAGGTTATAGAGGAAGAAAAAGAGCAATATGTAAGAGATATATACAGAAAAGTCCTTACATAGTTGAAAATGAAATTTCACACTAGGGAAAAAAAACAAAACAAAAAACAACATAGGACAATTTAGCATTTCTGTCTTAAACACCTGTAAACTCAGCCCCTTTCTTTTCATGCAGCAGTTTTCTAGTTCATCAGCAGATAATTTGGGTACTAATAACAGTGCAACAATTTGACTCCATTCAGTGAGTGTCTACTGAAACTCATCAATGGACTCACACAGTGAAGACTGAGCTTGAGCCGGCCCATATGTGCTGTTTTGCTTAAACTTGAAACATATCTACAGAAACTTCAGTCATACCAATATACTACAATTTAGATAGACATTTTCTGCTTTTCCTTTTGTCTCCATCTTTTCTTTTTCTTTCTCTCTTCTAGTTTCTGTTTATTACCCTGTTAAATAAGGAAAGCACAATTTTTTTAATGTTTCTACAGCAAAGCTTTAGGCCACAAAGGTACTTCTGTATATTTGCATTATTTCTATGATTTCCTTAGGCTGCTCTATAGCAAAGGAGCAGCAATAAAATCAGGTTGAGTAAAAAGGTGGAAAGAAACCTAATGATCACAAAACCTAAGACTGTATCCAAAAATTCACCTTCTTCTTCCCTTCCCCCCCCCCTTTTTTTTTTCCTTCCACAGCATTCTGACTCCAACTGTAACTTGAAGAGGCGAGTAAACTCTGTAACATCTCAGGCAGATCAGTCTCCTGAAGCCAGCATAATATCAAACAGTGCATCTCAGTACCAGCCAGCATCTGTTCCTCCACCAGTCCCACCACCACCACCTGTTGGAGGCACAAGTAAAATAGACCAGTATTCTAGGATCCTCTTTCCAGTGGCATTTGCAGGATTCAACCTGGTATACTGGGTTGTTTATCTCTCAAAAGACACTATGGAAGTGAGTAGCAGAATTTCTGAATACTTGCTTTAACATGTAATATGTTTACTTGACCAATATTATTTCATTGTTCATTTACTCTTGAACTCCAGCTAATTGGTCCTTTCTGAGCAAAGGTTTCTTTAACAGTTTTCTTTTAAAGTTTTCTTTAAAAGATCAGCTGCGGCTTCCAGTCATAGTGGCACTCAGTACAATGCCGAAGGGCTATTTGAAGATGAGAAATGTAAACACTTATCTCTCTGCCACGTTCATGCACTGAGCAGAACACATTGTGTAAAACAATGTATGATGCCATTCTCAGCAAACAAACTAATCTTAAATCTTCCATTTCTTAATCTTCCTATCTGCAGTAAGCAGTGGTAGAATTATCTGTTGAAGCAATGCAGTGAAGGAGATAAGAACTTCAATATCTCCTAAGGTTTTCTCAGTGAGGCAATAAGATAACAGTCTCCCCAAAGAAGGTTGTTGTTCATTCTAAATATTTATACAATGTGAAAAATTGACAACTACAGTATACAGTTTGTGAATCAAGAGTTCCTGTTTTTATACACTTTAACACCAATTTTCCCCATTTCTTCATACATCTGAACTGTTTTATGCAGACAGAGCTGCTAAACTATTTTATTAAGTTTGTTCGTATCAGGCAGAGAATGATCATGTCTTTAGATATCCATAATGTCCAGAGGAGATGTGTGCCCTGTAAGCTGAGCATGTCTAGAATAATGTCAGTAATTAGTCATTAAAAGCTTGATTCTTATGTTTTAATTCTCTATTTTTTCCCATTTTGCCTAAATACAGCTAATAGTGCCTCATTTCCTTCGTAAATATACATATACATATATTGATTTTCCTCATTGCCATAGAGCTTTTTAATCTCACTTTACATTGCAGTCATTATGATTGCTACATTTAGCTTTATTTAGGACAGCTAAAGAGATAACGATGGTATTTAGATAGTACTAAATGCACCAAGTCCCTATATCAATAAAAACAGAGGCTGGCAATCTGGTAGGAGTGGTGAGCAGATTGTACCATTATTTCTAAGATTAGAGATAAAGCAGGCCAAGGGAAATCTCATGGACAGCCAAGAGATGGTGCAGTTCTAAGAAAACAAGACAGTGCTGATAAGCTGATTGGTGGCATTCTGCCTCTGCTTGAATCAGAAGCTACTAGCCTCCAATTTTGCTGATTTTTGCTACTAGTGTGATCTGGGAAATGCTGTCTCTCAAAGATGGAGTGTGCTGCCAAGCAGCTTATATATGAAATCAGAAGCACAGGAAGATAGGAGGCACTGTCTCTTACAAATGTTCCTGCAGATGTCTCTCTCAAGAGGTCACAGCTGCTAACTCCCGGCCATTCAAAATCTGCCCAATGCTAAATTTAGCATTTGTGCCAGAGTTACTGATCCTGCTATTAAAATATTGACTATGTGTGCAAATTACTTATCTCAATCAGAGGAGGGAAGTATCTAAAAAGCACATAATCATTACAGCTTCTGTTTAGAAGCCAGTTCCTCAGCTTGCGTAGCTTACCATTACTCCAGTGATTTCATTCAACCATTCACATTTTGGGTCTAGAAGTATTTGGAGCACAGTTGCAATTTCCCGTGGTAGTGATGAAATATTTACATTTAACCTTGTATATTAATAGTTATAGTAAAACTAGCATCATGGTTTAAGCCCTGCCACGCAGCCCGCTCACTCCCCTCCTTCCTCCCTCAGCTCCCAGAGGGATGGGGAGGAGAATCAAAAGAGTACAACTCCCACAGGTTGAGATAAGAACAGCCCAGTAACTAAGGTGTAACACAAATCACTACCGCTACCACCAATGATAAAAATTACAAGGGAAACAACAAGAGAAGAGAATACAACAGCTCACCGCCAACCAATAGCCAGCCCCACCCCAGCAGAGATCTCCCTTTCCTGCTACTGCTGAACCCAGGACAGCTAGGCTTTTAAAATACTTCTAAGTCTAGGACCTAGTAGTGACTATAAGTATTTTTAAATGCCACTTTTGCAAGCTAACAAACAAACATGCTCCCAAGCTCAGAAATTATGTTCTGTAGCTGATAGAATGACAGGAATGAAGCATTAAGATGCATAAAACAGAAAAGTATTGGCAGTTGGGGTGTTTTGAATTATGAAGAATGTAAGCAATTATATAAAATGTTGATCAAGCTCTTCATAAATTACATTTTCTTGTGTACTCAAGTTGTAATTAATGATGATTGTGATATACATTGCTGGGTTTCTAATTCAATATGTTGTATCACTTTACGAGTTGCTACTTCTAAGGAAATCCAGGATTATTTTTGCTTTAAAAATACATTAATAATACGTAAGCCTTTCCACTCAAGCAGAGATACAAAAGTTAGATTAGCATAGCACGGCATGCTTCAAAGCCAGTTCAACTGAATCACAGGCTCAAGTACAAAAGACTAAATATTGGTACAGTGTTATTCAGTTAAGAAATTTATTTTCATTTAGAAAATGCATTTTGTGCAAATTTAGCTTTTCTTGAGTTACTTATTTGTGCTCATTTGTCTTTCTGTTTAAAAACAAAATGAAAAAAAAGAATCAGTTCATTGAAATAGTCAAATTGCCTGTGCAAAAGGTTTTGTAGTGCAGCTTTCTAGGATTTTGATTAGCGTAGTTTGGAGTGCAGAACATCATTCAAAGTCTGTCATTTGTGGAGATCCCTAAACCGAACAGCTACCTGTCTTTGGATGGTGCATATGGAATAAGTCAAGATGCCTGTCATGAACCTGTAAAAGCCAGACATCAACACTGGAATCACAGATAGTTTTCAGATCATTATCTTCTGGCCAGACTCTTCCTTTGACTATAAAGTGGAAGAAGCATTTTTTCTACTTCCAGTTGCATGTTCTGGATTCAGAGCACCAGCTAGAACGAACAGGCTTGTTATTGTAATGACACAGTTGCATGAAATGAGGAGCTCACTCCTAAGCTGTTTTGTAGTATTTCTGGGCACTAGAGAGCAGTTCTCTTATGACTTACATAATGGGCTGTATGGTATAGAAATGAAGAAGTCATTCTTGTGTATTGTATCTGATAATATTTACAAGAACTTGGGACCGAAGTACTTTTTAAAGTGCTCCTTGGAGTGGCTTTTTCTTCACCTTCCGTTTAATTATTTATATAATTGTCTTTGGACGACCAGGTTAATCCTCCTTTGTGTTGCTACACATGTAAATTAAGGGGGTGTGAATTACACAGAAGTTTTAGGATTTGGAAGTCTGCATAATGAAGAAGGCATTTCTAATAAAATGTATGCCTTTAAACATTTGGATACTTCTTTAACAGTAACTAGGACTAGGCAGATAACAAGAGTATCTTGGACTGAACTCTGTATTTGTACTTCCAAATGTACTAAATCAAGTCCAGCTTAGCAAACCCAGAAGTTTAGTAGTGAAATTTCATTATAAAATTAATCTTTTGCTACATTTTAAAGCAAAAGAGCAACATTATTTGCATTTAAAAAATCCCATGTTGAAATCAAGTGCTTCAGCTGAATGTTTTTTATATGTGTATGGGGCCTTAATATCTAAATAAGCGGTTCTATTCCACACTGGAAGAAATGGGGAAACATTCAGTAGCAGACATTGATATGCATCTTGATACTTGAGATATTTCATTTTAAACTGGTTTGCACATGGAATAGCAGTAGCATTGCAGAACAGCAGTTATATTGCTAAAAGTATAGAAATGAAGTTACATCATTCTCTGCCTGCAGGTTGCTAGACAGCATGTCGTTGGAACCTGATGCAACCAAAGGACACCCAAAAGAAAACAAAAGGAAATACCTGAAAATTCATGTAGGAAAGAGTCCTGAGCTGAAATACCAGATGCCAGTTTTCTGACCATAGAAAATGCTGATACTTGCATAATAAGCCTGCCTTCTCTCAAATGGTTTTATAACTGTAATACTGACAGATGCTTAACTATTACAATAGTTTATAATATGAAAAAAAAAAAAGCATTAGAATTACTGTAAGCAGACTTACTCGCTCCCTACCTAGGGTCAGTTTGTAATTAATTTAGATGGAAGCTGTGACATTCCCATGAGTTACGCATGCAAAATGGAACAGGCAGGTTTCTATGCAGCACATTGTCTGTTAAGTACAGTAATATCTGCCATCCACAAAAAGCTCTATACAATAATAAATAATACATATTTGTCTAGATTAGGCAAGTAGAGAAGTTCTTGACAGGAGAACAAATGTATGTGGCAAATGAGAAAAAGTTGTTCTAGATTTTTATTTTATCATACAGCATATTTTGGTTTTAAATCTTGATAAATCCTAGAGCAGAATACTAATATCTGACTGTGACCTTGACAGGTGAATTGCGTACTTCATTTATTTTAACATTTTCTTGATTTCAAATGCAGCGAATGCCCTTTTAATGAGAAAAATACAAGTACTTTGTCAACCTTTGCCATATCATTCACAATGCATATGCTGTTCTAGCATCTTCTTACACGTTTCTAAAGTAACCTCTCCATTTTTATATATAACTTTATGTTAAAATTTTTAATGCAATCAAACACTGAATGATGAAGTAAATGAAACTAAAGAAAGATATGATGTTAAAGTTTTAATGATAAACTGCAGCAAAACAAGCAGATGCCAGCCTTTATGTTTGGGAGCAGAGGAAGGTACAGTATCATTAAATGTGCTGAGTGCTGGATATTGGATGTAGAGAATACAGTATGGTGGGAGAAAGAGAAATACAGAAGTTGAAGGAGAAAATGAGATGCTGATGATTCAACTGGGAATAAACGGGAACAGAGAAAAAAATACCAAGAACTGGAGAAGTATATAGCTTCAGCATGTTAATACTCATAAAGCTTGCAGTACATATTGTTACATTATGTTTCAGTTTAAATACTGGAGAAATAAAGTTCAGGAGAAAGTAGTCATTGCCATACATACTTACAATAGATTTTTGAGGATCCAGGTAATCAATTTGAACACCAAATACAAAGAGGATTCTCCCTTGTAATGCAGTCTGTTTTTAAGTCTGATAAGACAGTTAGAAATGAGGTGATTTTGTTGGTTAATTCAGTTGTCAACAACCCACAGCTTAAACTTCTCTCTAAACTTTTCTTCCAGTTTTTTGAACCTACTGCAATGCACTTTCGAAGTGACCTAGAGTCCAACTGAAGAACAGATCAACATTTCAAAGAAATCAGTGGAGCTCATGTGGGGTGAAGGGACTCCAAAGGATTTGTCTATTCACAGGTGCTCTCCGTTTTGAAACATTGGAAATGTTTATATTGGATATCACCTGGAAGCAAACTGGACAAATGAAAATGACAGAAACTGCACAGGGTTCTAACAATACTTTAAAATATCTTACATTGATTCTGCTGTGAAAGTTCTTGTTAATTTATTTTGTTCAATTATCAAAGAATGTGCATTTGACATAATTCTGTTTTAAAGAGTTAAATGTTTACATTGATATAAAATGTCAATTACAGGATTATTATATTTTTTAAATGCAATGAGCATTACTAAAATAAGCCTGATTCTGAACTGGTATAACTGAAAGGTTAGGTTTCACTGAAAGGTTAAGAGTTCCACTGATTTGCAGCACTTAAAATTGATTCAAAATAATGTTAAGAAATCCTATGAAAGGAGCTGCAGTCCCATCATGTCTTCATAAGCCTTTCATAGAAAAGATGGAGGATGAATTCTGATTTTCTTTAATTTCATTTTCATCTCCTTCAATTTGCAACAATATTTATAAAGAACAAGGTAAGCAAAAAGGAAATAGAATCTGGTTTTTATGTGCTTTTGTTGGTTAGTTATGATCGTGTAGCATTTTTTGTTGTGAGTGACCATGGACACAACCAGACTAATAACAATTTCTTGGCAGGACCTAGAAACGCAGGACTGAGATGTAAGGCAGTTTTCAAAGTCTAAATCTGAATAGACAGAAAGAGGCAGCTATCTATCAGGCTGAATGCAAGCCCCCAGCTCCAAGGAGCTTCCTGGAAGCAAGTCTTGATAGCTACTTAGGGAACAAGCTGCATTTTATCAGCTGATTCTACTGAATTGCCCATAGCAAACTCCCTAGAAGTTTTTTCCAAAGTGCTGTCAACATATTCAGATTTAAAGGTAACATTTTGTCACTCACCACACAAAGGATTTCTCATATTTCACAGTCATCTATTATTTGTATTGTATATTCACCCTTCATCTCCGTACTCCTTCTGAAGAATGTAATTGGGAAAGATATGCCTAATCAAATCAAACCCAAACCAACTTTGTTGCAGGTATAATGGACACTGGGGGAAGTCAAAAAGACACAAGGAAGTCTTACATGCAGCCAAAAAAAGTCAAATACTCTTATCTTGAAATTAATTTTAACACATTAAAATTAAATTAATTTTAACAAACATGAAATGCTGCATTGATTCAGGAAATTTGGGGTATTTTCCTTTGTCTAAGCATATATCTTAGTCACTGTGTCAAAGTATTTAGGCACAAACTCACTCAAGCTGTCAACTGCTTTATTTTCATTATAACATTTTCAACTATCTGGTGACCTAGCTGCAGCTGTTTTCCTCCTCCTATTTCAAGAGGAGTATGTACCGTTAATTAGTTCAGTAGCTGGACTGAACACATGAGATCAATTTTTGTACTTCCTGTTCTTTAACTCTGAAGAGCTTAGGGAAAATTTAGGTAAACTTGAGTCAATAATACTTATTTTTGCACAGACATGTAATGTTTGCAGGTTGCTTTTCCTGACTGTCTGCAGGCCAGTACATTTGGATGTATTTGTAAGTGCACTGAATTCTGTCTTCATTTTGCTTTGAAACTAAAATTGTGATCGTTTTTCCCATGTTAAACCTGGGCACTGGGCAAGTATTTTATAATTTGTAAATACATCTTATTTTGCAAAAAGCGAAGTATGCTGCAGGGACCCAGAGGTCATTTTTGAGTATAACTATACTCATTCTTCCTTCACTTACTGGTTTTCTATTTCGAGTACTTTAATATCTATAAGAGTTGCCAGAGTACTTTAAAACTGGTTTATGAACAAGAAAATGTTTGAAAGCTATAAAACAAATGACATTGAAGAAGCTAAATTTTGTATCCCATCTTTGTTTAAAAGAAATCTAAATTTGAATTTTACAACGGATGCAGAGTTACTAAATAGTAACTATTTCCTTGGGGTTTAGTATTTCAGTGTATAAAATAGTGATAAGTTCCTGATTCGGAAGCTGTATCAGCCTTTAAAAATGTACTAGCAACTCTTGGTATTTAACAGCATATTTCAATATGACCACAAAGACTGCTTATCTATTTTAAAGGAGCTTTTCATGTGGAAAAGCTAGAGAAGAGTTGGTTCTCTACATCTCTCCAAATGGTAGGAAGGGGATATGTATTTTTTCCTATTACATGCTTTGTAGACACAAGTGTAATCAATAATAATGTTAATAACGTCAACTTATATCTTAGAATAAATGTAATTACAATTAATGTCAGTTATTAACAATCCTGACTATAGGCTAAACACTAACCAAACAAGCAATACAGTAAGAAGAGCAGATACATAGAAAAGGTTTTTTTATATCTATATTTATGTATACATATATATGCAAATATTTCTGTAGAAAATAAGTAATATATGTTTCTCTAATACAAATTTAAAGGAAATTAGGTATTGATTTCTTTCAGTATTTTTTAATCTTTTGCAATAGAAGGAGCAGGAGGTAAAGTTGCTCTAAGATGGGGATTTGTATGTGCAAAACAGGACACTGCGGGGGAGAAGACGGGCGGTTACCTTGGGCTATTGCACTCTGATAATACGTTATTCAACACTGACCTAACTTTCTATGTACCCCAGTAGAAAAGATACTCTGGTTTTAGCCCACAAACCCCTCAAAGGGACAGAGTGTATCTTAAATTCATCTTTAGTGCTTTCTGCTAAAGTGCGAGAAATAGAAGAACTAATAACACAATTACAGAATTATGTCTGAGTACAGTAGAAACCTCAATTACATATTAGTCTTATTATTATTGATCTGGGGGTTTGTCCCCCCTCCATTATTTTTTCATAATTCCTAAACCAGATAATCCAGGAGTTTTAAGATACAGAAACTATGCAATGGCATGCTCAATCAGCCTTGAAATCATCTGTTACTATGTTCAAAGGACAGTCCTCACCAGAAGCTAAAACAAGAGTTGGATAAACCCCAAATATGTGAAGATGAAAGTCCTAAACACTCTTGATATAGTGTACTGTCCAATATTTTGGTGCATCCTGTCATGTTACTAGCAAGGCCTTTCACTTAATACATATGCAAACAAAATTCAGAGGTGACTGTCATTGTTAGTTGACTGCCTTCTTATTTCTCTACCAGTTCATGACAAGAAGAGCATTCCTCACCTGCCTTTTTTATAGAAGTCATTCTTGCAGGATTCTCCTCCAATCCGTAAGCAAACTCTCCACATAAATGCTGTCCATCCGCTAGCTTTATGGAGAAACCTGTGAAGGAAAAAGTCCTTATCCAGCGGCAGAATGGGTGAAGACTTTGGGGTTTAACTATTGTGTTCTGCATCACTACTTCAATAAAATCATCACTCAGCCATAGCTGGAGTGTGACTGCATGCAAAGAATAAAGATCTACAGTTCATTTCCAGACAGCAGTTTGATGCAAGTGATACCAAGTGAGTGTCAGCAAAGTACATCAGAAGTGGTGACAAAGGAATACTATTCAACTATGCTTTCTGAAATGCAAGTCTTAAACGAGAAAGTTTGACCAAGAGAAACAAAGGAATCAAAGGAAAAAAAACTCAAAAGCATCCACTCAACTGTAGAATAGGATACAGATTTTTATATATCTTGAAGAGTCCTTAAAAAAAAACAAAAAACAAAAACTCAAACAAAACAAAAAAAAAAAAAAACAAAAAACCCCAACGAAACCAAACCAACCAAAAAAAACACCAAAAAACAACAAAAAACCCTCAAACCACAAATAACCCACAAACTATTATCAATCCTGTCCAGAACTGAAATATATGTAGTCTTTCAAATGCAGATTAGGTGAAACCCTCTCCTGCAACAACTCTTGTATTTGATATATAAAAGACAACACAAGAAATTACAGAACTTCATAAACTAGGTAACATGCATTTTTGCCAAATCACTTAGCAACCCATTTAGGTTGTTATCACAGAGGTCACTAGTTGACATGATCTGACCTCAATTATTGATAGACTATTTTTTTCTCCATAAATAAGGGTAATTTTTAATAGTTTTAAGGTACTAAATTCTTTACATGCCTTAAGGAGCAAATAAGCATTCTTTAGGCCATATATAGTTACATATTCAAGCACCGCTGCAAAAGTTCTTCTCCCCACCCCACACCTGCTTTGCTTATAATAATGTTTTCATAGAGTAGATAGATAGAAATAGTCTGTAATTTAAAACCAAATAGAACTAACAAACTGTTTACTGGAATACTTACATCTGTTACTCCTGTACATTAAAAAGCTTTATTACTATATCTGAATGCCAGTTTTGCTTTAGTTGAAGTTAGGAAATATCAGGTGTTAGAAGTTGAAATATCTTGGTATGAAAAAAAATACGGGTTTGGTCAATAAATGTAATCAATGTGCATTCTCAAGTTTTAGTAAGATACATTCCTTACAGGCTAAACCTTGGTATACTTCCCCCACAGTTTAGATAATTAAAAGTTTCTGTTTCCTTTCTGACCCAGTCTTCACACAAAAACTAACATTAAGCACTTGGTATGAGATGTCTTCTTGCCACTCAGATCTATTCAAAAGTAAAAATAATTTTTCTTTTGAAGTTTCTTCAGTTTTGAATTTTACCCAAGTACACTTTACTCTGAAACATTCTTCAGCCTTCTCACTTGTTTTCCTGAAGGTTTTTGTGAACTAAATGGATCTACTTGGACAGGTAAAACTTTAGAACTGAGCACTAAACGACTATCTGAATAACTGAAGTTTATATAGTGCTACCGAATTACATAGGTAAGCTACACAGCCCTGAAGGAGTAGCTGAATAAGTATTAACAATGAGTAATTTTAGTGCTATGAATACATACATGAGAAATCCAAAGTGCAGCCTCCAAATTACTTACTGATCTATTGAATTAATTCCTGCACTACATGCTGCTAAGAGCAGAATTTCTCTTTTGTTAAGTAATTTCATTCATAACAGAAAATAGAAAACATTATTACAACAGTAAAAAAACCCAACTTTGCATTAAATCTCCCAGTGTGAGAGCCAGGGCTCAAAACATGGACTGAGGGCAAGAAATTACCTTATCTTTATATCTGTAAAATGCAGACATAGCAGGAAAAATCAATAAATTTAATGTTACCTTTGGATTTGTCTGAATTTTATTTCATTCAGTTACAGTTCTATGTAGGTTTTGTTGTAAAGAGTAAACTGCTGAATCACACACAGGCAGAGTAAGACCTTAATAACACTGAATATAGTCTCCATAAAATAGAAACATTTCAAAGCACAGCAACCATAGTACTCCTGTTTTCAAATTATTACTTCCCAATTTAAGAAACAACAAGCACATCACCTTTGTAGTCTTGGATTTGCAATCATTCGGAAATTTATACTTCAAATATAATTTGTCTACAGATTATACTACATCTGTCTCTCCCTAAAATGTTATTTCTGATAATTTGTCAGAATTTGGCTGACAGAAGTCATTGTATGTGTCTGACAGCTGGAATCAAACTTCATGCTTACAAATCGAAGTTTTTTCAGGTAGCTTTCTAAATCAACATGACAAAACAGTAAGTTTTGCACTTGATACTTTAAGGGCTTTATTCTGATGTCACTTCCAACACCATAAAAGTGGAGTAATTCTACTGAAGCAGAATTAATAAAACCAAAGTGAAAAGAAATAGCTGAGACTAACTAGTGCCATATTTAAGAAGCCATTTCAAATGCCAGGGTTTAAGCCTATATGACAGCTTAGTTATAACAGTACTGTATTACAGTATTATATTATTATATTATGGACCAACCTATTACAAAAATTACATAAATCCACTTACCATAGCTTAAAATGGCTAAAAAAGACCAGCTGAAAAAAAATGGTGTCTACAACTTCCACTAATTACATGAATTAAGGCAAATGTATCCTTAAATGCTATGTTTTGGAATGCCTATTTTAGATTTTTTTTCTCTGTAAAGAATGAAAACATAAAACAAACCATCCTTTGTGCGCTTTATGAAGGCAATATGAGGAGATTATAACAGTGAAAGAAGGACAAAACCCTTAGAGGCGCAGGAATTTAGATGCCAGAAAGACCACAGATGTCTTTATAGGAACTCCATGTAGAGTGTACCTATTTGTACTTCTACTCTGCAGGCATACAAAAATTCTGCAGCAGAAAGTCACTTATGTTTGAGATCTGTTCATGAGCAGCTCTTTACAGGGCGGTCACAGGAGTATTATTGTGTGCTTGAAATAAATTAAAACCACTGGGTAAATGCGCTCTATTGAGGAGCAATAAGCAAAGAACAAAGCTAAGTGAGTTTAAAACTCAAATATCAGCTGTACTAGAAGTTAAAAGCCACATAACTCCAACATCCCACCTTTATTTTAAGACTGGAAAGTAATTTATTCACTCACAAGGTATTGTTTTATTGGGGGCTGATCAAGGAGTCATAACTTTTATTAAGTAAGCACCTTAACCACTTAAAATTACCAGGAAAATACTCAGCTCAGTGATGTGCAAACTAATACCTTTTGTCTCCACAAGTTCCATTTAAAGGTGCAGCAATCTCAAAAGGTCTTCCAGTACACCCTCACAAGAAAAAAGTAACTCCTGGAGGCACTAAATTGAAAAAAATAATTGAAAACAGTTCTGGTTTTAGTGCTAAAAGGAAAAACCAAAACCAGATTTTGTTACTTAAATATTTCTGCAAGGGACAGTGTGGCCATTAAAATTATTCAAGCAAATGTCATTTGTAATGGTCTCTGAGAAGGTATGCTGATGATAACAGACAAATTAAGACCCACATTTACCATCTGAGTCATATTCCTCACTGGCCACACTACTCAGTTTGCCTTAAAAGGCTGTAGAGATAGTAAAGGTATTGGCATGATTACAGAGAAAATATGGATCAAAGAGCAATTCTTTTTATGGTGTGAAAGACAGCGGGACCTCTGGTTCCTTTGCACCATTTGAGTGCAATATGAACGCTTCCTGCAAAATGTACTTGAACTGCCATGCCATAATTCATGAACGCCAAAACATCACATGAAAATTAGGACAAATAAAAAAAGGGGGGTAAGCAGACACCGTTCAAGTCAGCACAACTCTGCCTGACATGGTTTTTGGAGGGGGTAGGGAGTGGGGAAGGGCAGGAAGGAGGGGATTAATGTCTAGAGACAGTAAAAAATTTACTCAGAAATTGTCAGAAACCAGTCAGTTTTCCTCTGTCCTCAGATTATTCTGCACACATTTCTAGAGAATTAAATAAAAACTCAATAGGTTAGGTCAATATAGGGCCACCAGCAGCAACACCACTGATGTGTTATGGCCACTTGCACTGTCAGTAGTACAAATGTTTTCTTTAGACAGAACACAGGTTCTGAGTAAGGTTTTTTTTGCTGTGCAGTGCAGTGTGTCTCATGCCAAGGCTCAATTTACATCTGTATGACAGGGCTGCACAAGGGCTGGATGGATTCTCCAGCAAGGATCAAAAAAAGTGGTTCTTGCACTAGAATGCTTAAACGTAGAACTGGACATAAAAATTATCCTACCTTACCTCCCTAAGAGATTGTGGTCATCATGGATTAAACTGGTACATTCATACAAGTTATTTTGTGATTTTATTAAAATCAAAACATTAGTGTTCCAAATCAACTTTTTTCTTCATTGTAATCCTTCTGGGTAAAATGTGTTAGATTTGGGTCTAAACTATATCCCCATCCTCACAACAGCACCCCTAAAACAGGTGGATGATTTACCACTGAAAACTAAACCAAACCAAATTAGTCTCCCACAGACAAAAAATTTTGTTTGATGAAAAGATCAACTGAAAAACCTAATGACTTAATTTCAGAAAATGGTTATAGCCTGTCTTAAACAGTCAAAGGCCTTCTGTTCTAGACACTTCTTGAAAGGGAGTGAATGCTGTATTACTGATGATGAGCTGAAGCTAACTGGGATGAGAGGATCATGCAATTGACTCTCCCACAACAGTGAAAGTAAGAACCCTCGACTATTTCAGTCAAATTATCTTGATGAGGCTATCTAAAGTTCATTTCTGTCTTATAAGGTAGGTGTTCAGGGACATCCCAGTCCTGTGAAACTGGCTGGTTCACACACTGCCCCAATCCCTGGCAGTGCTCATGGCCAAGTTGGATGGAGCTTGGAGAAACCTGTCTAGTGGAAGGTGTCCCTGCCTGTGGTAGGGGGTCGGAACTAGATAAGCTTTAAGGACCCTTCCACCCCAAGCTATTCTGTGGATTCTGTGATTCTTTAGTTACTGAAGATCACAGTAGTTAGTTGTTTTTCTGGTTCATTCAAATAAAAATTATATGAAGAATAGCAAACTCTGCTAGTAACTCATTGGTTTATATGTGATACATATGGCTGTGGCTTTTCTGAAAGACTGTAGCCATCACTTGCTGTCATCCACTCAAGCCATGGCAGGTAGTCTCAGCATTTCCTTCTCATTTCTGTAAAATGCAATTTCCAAAATCACATTCTCAGTATTTCAAACAGCACTAACACAATTTTCCTCCAAAGTATCAAGCCTATTTTCCTTTATAACGCCAACCCCCCCAAAAAAAAGTAACAAAAATATTACTCTATATATTATTTCATCTACTTTTCACATTAAAAAGTCTTCTATACATGGCTGAGTAATGCAAATCAGTACTTTACAACATTTTTGTCAGCTGCTGAATACATTATTCAAGAATATGTATTACTGCTGAACCAGTTCGTGAAAAAGTGAGACAAGGTGCACTAAGTAGTTTATAAAAACAAAAGGCATGATAAAGCTAAGATAATTTAGGAGTGTGTGTCATGTTTTAACTCCCACGAGTTGAGATAAGAACAGTCCAGTAACTAAGGCATAGCACAAATCACTGCTGCTACCACCAATAATA
Organism: Psittacus erithacus; assembly: GCA_009867235.2. Lineage (NCBI taxonomy): Eukaryota > Metazoa > Chordata > Aves > Psittaciformes > Psittacidae > Psittacus > Psittacus erithacus. Next base: position 1,996 of record WYDI02142691.1, on the reverse strand, counting down.
ATAAAAATAAGGGAAATAACGAAGAGAATACAACCGCTCACCACCCAGCCCAACCAAGCAGTGATCTAGCCCTTCCAGGTAACTCTCCGTTTACATCCTGGGCATGACGTGCTGTGGTATGGAATACCTTTTTAAGTAGTTTGGGTCAGGTGTCCTGTCTCTGCTTTCTCCTGGCTTCCCCTCCTCCCTGGCAGAGCATGAGACTCAGAAAGTCCTTGGTCAGGCTAAACATTTGAGCAGTAACTAAAAACATCGGTGTTATCAGTGCTGTTCCCAGGCTGAAAGTCAAAAACACAGCACTGCACCAGCTACTAAGGAGAAAAAAAAATGACTGTTACTGCTGAACCCCGGACAGTGTGTTACTTCTTTAATACAAAATGCTCTGTTCACTTTTGGGGCAGTGTACTCTTGTTACAATGCACTCTCCTAAATGCATTCCAATGAGGAGGCTGGAACAGATCACCTGATGGCTGTTCTAAAAGCAGAAAGCAAGCAGTCCAGAGTATGATGCCATCCATGAAACTAAGGGCACCAATAACCCTATGCCTAAATCCCACAGCCCTTTTTGGGTACACAGTTCAGACAAACCTTTATTTTACTGAAGTGCTATGGACACATTTCTGCTGAGACAAGATGATACATAATAACTGGACAAGCCAAGTTAGCGATAATTACTTTGAGATCTTAAACCGGCCTTTTATCATTTTACTACTAATTTAATACCAATTTGTATCCAAGGATAACAACATAGTTTTAATAGTACATATCTGTCATATAAACAGTGCTTTGTGTCCACCTTAGAATGCACAACTGTGGAAGAGAATTTGCCTCTTTGGTATTATTATAATACAGTACTGTTTTCCTTGGGCAGAGTGAGAGGAGTCCCTACCTTTCATAGCATATACCGTCGAGGGGCAAGGGGGAAGAAGGGAAAGAGAATACTTTATTTAAATTCCATCACTATCTTAACTATTAAAGCACGTATTATCTGCAACTAGAAACTGTATCATGTGGTACCTGTGATACTTTAAACGAACTTTTCTTCACTGGCACCGTACATCCTAAGTCTTCATTCTGCTTCCGTCCTTACCTTTATTCATCTTACAGCAGGTTCAAGAAAGGAGATTGGCAACTTAAAAGAGGATAATAGGTAAAGACATTTTAAGTTTTCATAAAATAGGAAAAGGCCACTAATAAATCCCAAGATTCTAAAAAAGTGCCATCTGGTACATAACTATTCACAGAAATTTGTGAAAGTCACTTAGTGATCAGATCCAAACACAGACATTTATAGTAAATCAATAATAATTTACTATTGCATAACCTTGTACATACGTCAGATCATGTGGATGTTGTCACTTTGCCTTGCAATACACCAAAAATGGCTCAAAGATACTTTTCCACAAGTTTCTTCAAGAATTCATTTCTACCTTTTAAATGTTTTAATTAAAATGCTTATGATGTCCCTATAATTTATAGGACTTTTATTTAGCTTCTAGACACACTTGTGTTTATCTGTTGTTTCAATGTATGCAATTAAGAACCCATAATGCATGGTTTATTGACTAAAATGCCAGTTGCTTGCTGGAACCCAGTCTTTCGGGTCAATAAGAGAGCTGGTGCTCTTCAGTAGTAGAATGATGTTAGAGTGGTTTTCCTTACTGTATGTGCCAGGCAAATCCATGAATTAATTAGCCTCATGACTAAGTAATTACGCAGAAATGCGTTATTTAAAAGAGATATTTCCAGTCAGAACAGCTGGCACAGGCAAATGCGCTGAGGAGCCTCTAAAACACCTCATCATGCTACAGCTGGATTAACAATTGAAATTAAACTCTTCAACACTGTTTAGATAAATATTGCACGTATAAAGTGTTGTCATGGTGTAAGGCCTGCCACATAGCCCACTCACTCACCCCTCCCCCCCTTCCTCCCTCAGCTCCCAGAGGGATGGGGAGGAGAATCAAAAGAATACAACTCCCACAGGTTGAGATAA
>WYDI02142672.1:0-53262 GCA_009867235.2 Psittacus erithacus | reverse complement strand
AAGGAAGAAGTTCTTTACTGTAAGGGTGGTGAGGCACTGGAATGGGTTGCCCAAGGAAGCTGTGAATGCTCCATCCCCGGCAGAGTTCTAAGCCAGGTTGGACAGAGCCTTGGGTGGCATGGTTTAGTCTGAGATGTCCCTGCCCATGGCAGGGGGTTGGAACTAGATGATCTTAAGGTCCTTTCTAGCCCTAACTGTTCTATGATTTTATGATTTGTAGTGAAGTGCCTTGATTTTTTCTATTTTCCGCAGGCCTTCCCAAGTTGACAGGCTTTTTATATCTTTTGCAGGTTCATAACATCATAGTCTTCTAATGTTCTGTGTTTAAAAAGGACAATTATAAAAACAGAATTCTTTGCATATGAAGTGGTGAAGATCGGCTTTATAGTGCTCAATAATTTGTTAATTAAATCATAAGGTATGTGCTAAGAATATCTGATCTCTATAATAGAATAACTAAATATATATAGGTCATACAGATAGGTAGCTAGATAGAGGTCACTGTATTTCAGGCTAGATAGATAAGAAAATGGGGTTTGCTTAAAAATAATTGATATTTTTCTTTCTGTCTGTGATTACGCCCTGATGAAGTTAGTTAGACATTGCCAGCTTCCAGTGGCTGAATTCAGCAGTTTGAATTTACATGTTTTTGCTTTAATGGCCTGTTGTGTGGATGATCTAGAAAATATTTTAAACCATACATAGGCTTTTCAATTAAATGGGACGTTAAAAAAAATGGCAGTGCACCGAAGAGTTCTTGATATAGTTGAGGTAACATTTTTTTCTGTTCTCAGATGAAGTGTAGGAAGAAGTTGCTATTTACAAATGGAACTGATTTGAAATCTGTGAGAACAACAGAATATTACTGTAAAGAAGTGTGTGTATTATTTTTTTACATATGTTTATGCAAATAATATATGAATATTTTCCTTCCCAGTGGAAAAAGAGACATGATCATCTCCATGATAACTACTAACAACCACCTGTGGATCTGCAATACATAGACTATAGAAAAACTACACTGTGAAGACTGAATACGTTATGTATTACTGCTGAATGCACTGGCAAAAGTAATCTAAAGGCACATCTTGGGTCTGCAGAATTATTTTTTCAGTTCCTTATTCTTTCCCCTGCATTTTTACTCCCTGAGCTCCATAGGAACAAAAGGTTCTGAAAAGCTTCTATGGGCTTAGAAAATTCTTGACTGTTCATTTTTAACAATGTTACATTTGCAGGTAGCAAGGAGTCAATTACAGTATGAGGCATAGGCTATTACAAGCCATCAGTGTATTTAGCTCTGATGGCTATCTCATTAAAGAAGTGTTTCTTGGTGGTCAGAATTAGTCAGAGATTTTCCTTGGCAAAGAATTAATAAGGAAAAGCTTTCAACCGGAGAGGTGTAAGTGGATTTTGTAATAAGCCATAAATGACGATGGTCCACAAGTTCTCCTTATGAGCAGGATCTAGGAGGATGTCAAGAAGGAAGAAGTTGATCAGTGTTTGAGCAGAGCATTCATTGACATAGCAAGGGGAGCTGATAAGAGGAGATTGCTAGTTGATACAGTTTTTCAAATACTTTTTATTTAAATAGACACTTGGAAACAGTCAACAATGATCTGTAGCATCTGTTATGGAAGGAGGTTTCCCTTCACTCAGAGAATCAGTGCATGCTCTCTTTCATTAGTCTTTTCCTCAGAAGTAAGCAACCGAGAGAGTCTCGAACTCCTGCAAGAAGTACTTTCTCATAACTGCTTTTCTGTTTCTTCCATTCATATTTGTATCATTCACTATTGTTAATGTTTCATTGATACTTAGCTAGCTTCTAGTTCTTTTTCTTGATAACAGCAAATGAATGTTCAGTCATTCTAGAAAAATAAGATTAAAAACACTCCACGAAATTTCTTCTTTATTTTAGACACGCTTTAAGGATTACTGTGTATTCTACAGTAATTTTCCAGGCATTGTCCCTTGGATTATTATTTTCTTTAATTACTAAACTAAAAAGTATCACATCCTGATATCTTTATTGCATTTTTTTGCTTTTAGTTGTTTCTTTGCCATAGGTATATTTCAGGTACCTTTTGGAGTATATGGCATACCCTCACCATTAGTCTTTTTTTGAAGGAATTTATTTGGCATTCTAGTAATGGAGCACAGGTATTTTTTCTTGTATTAGTAGTGTTTGTGTTGCTCTTCTAGTCATTTCCTTGTTAAAATTTGGCATTAAGCATCTATTTGGGGAATATAGAATAGCCAGGTTTCGTCTAGAGTCAGAAGACAAAAATAAGAGTTTCCACAGGGCGATTCAGAGAAAGTCCAGGGAAGGTACACTCTCTGGATGTTGATCACAGTATGACTAGATTTCTAAGTTAGATTGTTTATATACCATTCTTCCCTCATAAATATTCTGTTAAGAGATATAAAAAAAACAAGTGTAATTTCAGATTTCTTAATATAAGCATGATAATTCTACATTGTACTTTTATAATTGAAATCTCAGATGAAACAGAACTTTTTATTTAGAAGTTTAATGCAAAGTCACGGAAGACTTCTGAACTACGCCAGGCTGTAATGCTGAAGTATCTTTTTGAGGACATAATTTGAAGGCATAGTATAGAATCCAGTTAATGATGACTTTCTTGATTTCAACCTTTACAAATCTGTCAAGTAATCAAACCAGAACAGAAACTATAACAAATAATTGAGAGTATCGAACGAATTATATGGGGCTGTCCACTATTCAGCCTGATGTCTTTGAATCCTTCACAAATACTTCTATTTGAAAACCTATACTGCCATAATCCAGCTCATTTTAATTAGAGAAAAGTCTTTACTAGTCTTCAGCCTGCAGTGGATTTGGCTGCGTATCTGTTGTTAAAGTGATGGTAACTATTAGTTTTCTATGACAAGAAATGAAAGGGGATATAAAGGAAGACTGCAATAGTGTAGATCAATTCAAAGGAAATGTTCACTGTAGCAGAATCAGCATGGAAACGAGAACAGAAGTTGGCAAGTTGATCCTCAAAGTTGTACTCAGTAATAGAGTAGAACTAGAAAGTCTGTTTTATTTGTCTACATTCTTATGCTATCTTCCGAACTGTAATGTCTTTCATCTTCCAGTAATGTGAAAATCTGTATGACTGATGGTTCTTGTCTCTACTTTAGTTCTCGGTTTCCTTCTATACTGGGTGATATTACAGGACTTCTTGAATGTATTTTGAATGTAGTATCTGTGCTGTTACTATTACTGTGCTGTTAGTATCTGTGCTATTACTGTCTGTTATTATTATATGTTAATGAAAGAAAAAGCAAAGTTGGTGTTACTATTCTGTGCTGCTACAAAAGGAAACAAAGTTGGAAAAAATACGACGTATCTTTTGTAAGGACAGACGTTGAAGAAAGGACTTAGGTCAAGAAACAAATGCATTGCTTTCAGGGAACACGAGACTAAAGAGCATATTTAGAAGACTGCAGTGGGTAAATGTTTGATATTTAAAGTAAGATAAAAGGAAATAAAATAGAAATTATGGTCAGAAAAACACCCAGATAAGCTTCAAGTTTTCCCCACACTTGTACTTTTGCACTGTCTGTATTTTAATGGCAGGGACAACAGCACCTGAAAATAGAGAAGGTTCTGGACACCATCTCAACAGTTCAGTTTTGTTCAGTGTTCAGCTGAAATGACCTTAGGCATGCTGAGAGGAGATACTCCCCATCCCCAAAACTGTTCTTATGATGACTTTACTTTCTGCAGACCTTTCCCATACACGTAACAGGCTTATAAAAAAACCTAGTTTCCTTTAAGTAACTGAATCATTGACTTTTTCTAATATCTCCTTTCCATTTAGCAGATAAAAGTTTCACCTCAGTCTAATAGAATAGCTTTGCACATATTATAAAGGAAAAGATTTCAGCAGGATGTAAAGGATAGAGTATGTAATAATCATAGATTTATGATTGACATATCTACTTGTTAACTAATAAATGGAGTATATTTCTGAACCTTTAATTCTGGATTTGCAGAAATAAGTATCAGTGCCTCAAAGTGCTGTGGCCATATCTGTTGTAATGGAATTGAGCATTTCTTTCATTTTTGCATTTTCATGTTAACATTGTCCTTGAAGTCATGATTTTGGGAATCGCTAGCATTTAATAATACCTCCTAATTGCAATTCCAGATGAAGTTGAATTCTTTGTGATGACTGCAATCTTAAGGAACTGTGCTAAATTAAAGATACTGAACAAAACACTTCAGTGTACTTGTAACATGTGAAACCCTTGGCCAGATCTTCAGATGGCTTTAAATGAGAAAAACGTCATTAAATTTATCAGTGCTCTGCAAATTAATGCCAGTTTATGGCATTACCTTTTGTATTTATTCATTCACTTGAACTTGCAAAAATGCTAAAAAATTCCGTATTTATCATGCATGGTCTTTGGTCTAATTTTGAAGCGCACCTCAGACTCTCAGCAGTCATTATCAATAACAGTATGTCATTCTATTCCTGGATAGAAATCAAAATTTCAGTTTCATGAAAAATGATAAGCTTTTGTCATGCATTTTTATTCTGCATGAAAATAAACCTTGTTAGTTTGGGTTTGTTTCTTTAGGGAGTTTTGTTAGGTTTTTGGTTTTGGGTTTGTTTGGGTTTGGTTTTGGTGGTTTTTGTTTGTTTTTTTTTTCCCCAAAACTGAATAAATAAATTAATTAATTGCTGCCTAGACATGCACCCAACACCATAAATAATGACAATCCACATTCACCTAACTAGTCTGAATATCTTGACTTCAAATCTATTGACTCTTCTGAAGTAGGAACTGTTGTCTTTCACGGAAATACAGGATGGTGACACTCTAAAGCACACATGCAACAAATTAAAATCACATTTAATATTGAAGCTAATCCTTAAATGAAACAATTTTATGTTCACAGGAAACATAATTTTATAAGGGACTTTAAGTTAAAGATACGAGAGAATCATAGAATCATAGAATGGTTTGGATTGGAAAGGACCTTAAGATCACCTAATTCCACCCCTCCAGCCATGGGCAGGGATGCCTCACCCTATGAGAGTGGGGCATGTCTCTGTCCATGGCTCTGTCCAACCTGGCCTTGAACAGTTCCAGAGATGGAGCATTTACCACTTCCTTGGGCAACCCATTCCAGTGCCTCACCACTCTCTCAGTAAGGAACTTCTTCCTTATATCTAAGCTGAACTTCCACCGTTGCAGTTTGAACCTATTACCCCTTGTCCTATCAATACAGTCCCTAATGAAGAGTCCCTCCCCAGCATCCTTGTAGGCCCCCTTCAGATACTGGAAGGCTGCTATGAGGTCTCCATGCAGCCTTCTCTTCTCCAGGCTGAACAGTCCCAACTTTCTCAGCCTGTCTTCATACAGGAAGTGTTCCAGCCCCCTGATTGTTCTCATTGACCTCCTCTGGACTTGCTCCAACAGTTCCATGTCCTTTTTATGCTGAGGACACCAGAACTGCATCCAATACTCCAAGTGAAGTCTCATGAAAGCAGGGTAGAGGGACAGGATCACCTCCTTTGACCTGCTGATCGCTCTCCTTTTGATTCAGGGCAGGATGTGGCTGGCTTTCTGGGCTGCTAGCACACACTGTCAGCTCATGTAATCATAGAATAGTTAGGGTTGGAAAGGACCTTAAGATCATCTAGTTCCAACACCCCTGCCATAGGAAGGGACACTTCCCACTAAACTGTGTCACCCAAGGCTCTGTCCAACCTGGCCTTGAACAATGCCAGGGATGAGTTTCTCAACGACCAACACCCCCAAGTCGTTCTCCACGGGGTTGCTCTGAATCTCTTCTCTGGCCAGTCTGTAGCTGTGCCTGTGATTGCTCCAGCCTAGGTATAGGACCTGGTTAAACTTCATAAGGTTGGCATCAGCCCACCTCACAAGCGTGTCAAGGTCTCTCTGGATGGCATTCCTTCCCTCCAGCATGTCAACCAAACCACACAGCTTGCTGTCATCAGCAACTTGTGGAGGGCGCACTCAATCCCGCTGTCCATGTCACCGACAAAGATGTTGAACAAGACCTGCCCCAACACCAACCTCTGACGGACACCACTTGTTACTGGTCTCCATTTGGACATTGAGCCATTGACCACAACTCTTTGCTTGCGGCCATCCAACCAATTCTTTATCCACCAAGTGCTCCATCCATCACATTTATGTCTCTCTATTTAAGAAACAAGGATGCCTATCAAGTCAGGATATCTGATTTTACACTTCATTCTTTCTTGTTACCTAAAACAAGTAGCTATCTAAGAGTTTTAAAGACCTAAAGAAGGAAAAAACTGAATAGAAACAAAGAGGAAAGAACTTGACATATTTCGTAATTGTGTTCTGCTGTATTGAAATTCAGTTTAATTGAACTGAATTGAATTTAAATATTCTGTAGCACAGGTAGGCTGTTTATTTCAGTGTAATTTTTCATACTAAGTATATGGTTTTCCTGTATTTCCAGAGATGAACAAAATCTCTGTTGTTGGTGTTGGTAGATGGAAGCACACTTAAAAACTATATATCCCTAACTGGAAAATTATTTTTATATACAATGTATATTGAAATATTGAAATTTACATAATTCATTATTCATGATTAAAAAATATGCAGAAGTAGTATAGTGAATCAAATAACAAAAATAACAACAAACTAATATTAATTAAATGACATTCACAAGTTGAAGTGAAGCATAGATTAACATTTTCTGGATATGAAATCCATGTTTTTAAAAAAATACTTTGAATTATGCAGTAACCTTAAGATCAAAAGCCACGAGAAGGTGTCGTGGTCCAAAATTTTATTACTTCTGCAGCTGCTCTTATGATGTGTAACTTTTTCTAAAAAAAATTGAAACAAACTTATAAGAAGTCCTTTCAGGGGTATGCATGAAGCACTTTGGAACAGTTAATTGCTGCTCTAATTCTACTGAGATTTTGAAGCTTAAATTTGAAAAATTTGATTTCATAGACATTAAACTTCCTCATATAAATTTTCATTCTTCCAGGGGTGTTCCCTCCACCAGTTTTACTTTGCACTGTCAGTGTTTTTGCATCGGATATTATACTATCAATAACTCTCTCATTGATGGTAGATGAATGGAGATGTGACATAACTTAAAAAAGCCTTTGGCATAGGAAGGATGACTTAATAAATAATGGATGGCAGCTTAACTGGAAGCTTAGGGAAGGCATAAGTTGCATGGAAGGACTTGAGAGGAACATAAGGAACTGAAAAACAAAAACCATAGTGGAAACAAGCCCCTGTCAGAAAAAGAAAATGTGTGATTACTGGCTCCCTTTTTCAGTTAAATGCACTATATATATATATAAAATATTTATTTTATTTATAGATATAAAAATATTCTATATATATGGATGGATATATTTAATGAAATGGAGTGGGAAGATGCGCTTTAATAGAGGTGGAAACAGGCAAAATAATGATGAAAAAATTTGTAATGTAGTACAGACTCTGATTTGGAAAAATAAGGAAACAAATGACCAAACCACTACTTTCTCATCTATAAAAGTGTAAACCAGCATAGAAAAAGCAACCTGTAAGAGAAGAGGAAAATGTACAGGATAGCCCCTTTGACACGGTTTCTGAAATGGATTTCCAATCCAGCAAGACTTTTATGATGGGGGGGGGTGGGGGTGGGGAGAGAAGCTAATTGTGCTCTGCTAATGAAATCATTACTTTTCATCTTTGGACTTTTATCAAAATTTTTTGGCACTCATAAATTACATTAATGTGTATGACAATCATCCAGTGGTTGAATATGTTTATTTTTAAAAGTATAATGTCAGATACTTTCAAGGCAGTGGGTACTTTCATGAAATCTAGATAACACACAGAGTCTGGATATCCAGCAGTTAGAATACTGGCTGAAAAAAAAGAAGAAAAACCTCTTTTATCCCAAATTCCAAATACAAAGGAGAATGTGAAACATACAGTACTTTGAAGGTGTTTGAAGCATACAGTACTTTGAAAGTGTTTGAAAGGGTTTTTTATGTTGTTTCTTTTCTTTATGCTGTTGCACAAATTTATCCTTAAGAATATGGTAGATGTTTATTGACGGAAATCCATTTCAAAAGCAGGTAAAGGTAATGCTCTGAAAGGATTCATTACTACAACACTGGCAAAAAAAAAAAAGCAAAAAAACCTCCAGTCTGCACTCATAAATTTTGTTTTTGTATATTCATATTACATGAAATAGTTTATTTGAGCCTGTTCATCGAGCCATGTATTTCATCATGTGTGAAATTCTTCCTCTGCTCTTACTTTTTGTCAGTGAGCTTTCTTCATCAGTCAGAGATTATAACAAAAAAAGAAATCTATGAAAATTTATTTTAACTTTTCCATTTCATTTTTAGCTGTCTAGGATAATTTTAAATAAGTTGCATACAGTTTTGTGGTAAATTGTGTCTCTGATGCAACTACATCTTTATTTGGATTCAAAAGCTTAATCATTTTATATACAAAAGAACCAAACAATTTGAAAGGGTGAAGCTCTGTCCTATGGTTTTGCATGTATTTATGCTTATGTAATGAAAAAAGCTTTTATGCAGTCTATTCACACATATGGAAAAACAGTATTAATATAACTTTTCAAAATAGGAAGATTATACAGCTTTTTATGTGTAACATATATGTAATCACGTTCTACACATAACTTTGCAATGTAAAAGTGAAAGACAGGAGACAGATAAACATGAGTTGATGTACAAAGAAATTAGAATATTGTTCAACTTAGTAGGCAAACTTTAGAATCCATTTTTATGGTGTCTTCTGGGTGGGAAATTGCACTCCAGTATTTACTTGAGTGAACAGTATGTTTCCATTCAAATAGTAATGATTGATTGAAAAATTAAAAAAAAAAAACAAAAAGTCAAGTTAATTTTGGAGTATGGCTGTTGGACTGCTTGAGAAACACAAATATTGATCAGTTGGAAGTATCATTTCTACCAAGATTATAAAGCAGAATAACAAAAGTCTAAAATAAAAGCAAATGAGTGCCACAACTTTGAGTATTTTTTACTGAAGACCTTTTACTGGCCCAGGGAGTGAGTAGAACAGCTGTTTGTTTCCATGATCTTGGTAGTATTTTTCTGACTAGCTGGATGAAAGTGCTTAAAGCCATTGGCTTTCTTCCTTCAATCAGCTGAACAAATCACTTCTGATATTCACAGTCAGCTTAGGGTCTCTTAATCAAAATCTATCATCAATTTTGCCTCATTATATGTAGCACATGGAAATGTGGCTGCTGATTTGGCCTAATTCTAAAACGTCTGGTTTGTAAACATGAAACCATTCCCAGAGAGTGTTGTTTGGTTATGAATAATTCAGTACACCACAGTTTAGCCGGCACATTATCTCGACAATGGAATTTTATAAATCCTGATAGTCTGCAGGCATTTGTAGAGATGAGCAGTACTTTTTTTTTTTTTCCTGGAGAACCTTACCTGGACTGAAACTCCCAAGCTGTTTAAATAAGGTGATCAATTTCAACATGTGCAGAGTCAGGTTAAAAACCATCAACAACAGCAAAAAGCATTTAAACAAGCTGTAATGACAGCAGCCTTATTCATCTAAATTCCATAATCAATAATTCTTAAATCTGCTGTAGAACATCATTTTATCATTTTTTTTCTCCCAGGTGAGTATGAGAGTTTAACTCAAACTCTTGTAAGTGCAACAGGTGTGATATATGGTCCTTATGCTGTGTATGTCTATGTTAGGGTGAATCAGGGTCCAGAAGCTGCATCTTTGCAACACAGGTCTAGACTGAATGCTGTATTCCACAGTGGAACTGCTTTCTTGAACAATAGGGACAGTAAGACTGAAAAGAGATTCCTAGCCCAACAGCTGTAGTCCCCAAGGACTGAACAATGCACAGTCTCTTTGCTATTTTAGTTTTTGCTGCCTTGTAAAGCAAGAAAAAATGCTGAAAAAGCTATTCTTGATCTAGAATTTAGTGGCTGAAGTGTAAAGAAGTTCAACCAGTAAACCTGATGCTGACATAACTAGTGTGCTCTCCACATAATCAATCCCTAAGAACACAAACTCAGACCAGGAATGAAACGGAATCCAAAGAAAAAGTAATTCTTTTAGCAGCAGAATCAATGAAGTCTCTTTCTCACTGATCTGTGTCCCGTACAAACTTAAGCATGTCTACCAAGGCATTAACTGAGGCTGACAATTCTTCTTGCTGCTGAAACATTTGTAACATCATTGCATCCATTGAATTATTTGAAGCCCAGTCAAGAAAAAATCTCCACTACACATTTCCTCCATAGGTTCTCTCATTAGGTTCACTGACAAAGCCTTTCTCCTCTTTTCACTTTAGGAACTTTGATTTTGATAAAATTTGTGAGTTCTTGGTAGCATTGAGATTTCTACTTATATGTTTTGTTTGGTGAGTACTGACCATGGGATGGAAGAGAAAGGAAACAGACATATGAATATGAATTAAACAGAGCCACACACAGAAACACACACACACACACTCATGAACTATGATCACATACATACATCTTTTAATAAGAAAACTATGCGTCAGGCTGATGCTGAGGACATATAATCCTCACAGACAAAGCTAGTTTATAACTTGCTGTAATGCATCAGAAAACCTGTGATCAGATGAAACTGAAAATCCTCAGCAGTAGTTCCTGCCTTCTGTGCCAATATGAGTATTTGAAATAAAATTCAGAAATTTTATACATTATTTAGGCTTGTATTTTTCAACTACTTATTTAACTACTAATTTAATGGACAGATACAGTTCTATAGCTCATGATGAATATCAAAAACATGTTGATGCTTATTAATTACAGTACTTTAAATTCACTTAGACCTTAGGGACCCCAGTTTTCTTGCATTGTTTTTAACCAGATCCTGATTCTTTACTTTATAAAACTTCATTTTTTGTGTTCATGGAATTCAATCCCAAAATCTTCCACACAGTTAAAGGTGGATATTTGAATGGTTAGAATAAGCAGATTTAATCTTTTGTCTTTTGATATTTCTGCTTAAAATAAAATAATTGCTATGTAAGTAAATGAGCCAAATGATTATGGGTAGTTAACTGGTCAGATATCTGCAAGTAACTGTTCAGTACTCATAAGCATTTTGTGTAAGATTATACTATCATTAAACCACATTTATAGTGTATTAAAAATCTTAGTCCAATTTAGCCAAGCACATTTTTCAACATTTCCTGGACTTGTGCTTGCATGAAGAGAAAAATAACGAATACCAAAAGATTCTTTAATTTTGCTAAGAGAAGGGTAATGAGAGCCAATATCTGGAATTTAAATCCAGAGTAATTCTAGTTAGAACTATAAGCATAACCCTTTAATAATTGAACAGATATTGGGAGTGAGAGATTCTTCACCTCTTGAAGGAAAGTCTTGCTTCATAAAAATAAAAGCTGCTGCGTTCACTGCAGGATTAAATTACAGTGCCTCTGTTAGAGAAGAGGTCATACTTTATAATTTAATAGTCTTTACTGGTTTTAAGATGAAACATTCTGAAACACTGAGATTCATTAAAAGGTTTTGAACTGCCAAGTAATGCAGTGGCAGAATGTCTGAGGACATAATAAATAACGGTTACCCATTTAATGCATTAGTAAAAGAACTTTTGATTTTTATACTCTGTTTTGCTCAGGTATTTCCTCATCAGTGTTTTCACTGCATGTGGGATACTTGCATTATTTGTTGTATGGTTTTGGTTCCTACAAGTGTATCAATGTCCTTTCACTTAGTAGAATCATAATACTGGGGCTTGTGGAAATACAGTACCTCAGTCTGATTAATGCAACATGCTAATTACAATTTTTTTTTTCTTTTTATCAGTTTGAGCTCTAGGACTGTCAAATCTCTGACTTTGGTTTTCACTAAATTCACTTAAAAAGGCTTCAAAAACTTTTGTTAAAACCTTCATATCAGAAAGTTTGGTGTTTTTTTTTCACTAATGGCGTTAATCCTAGTCAAAATTTGTTTATGCAGTTCACAAATTTCAGAAATTTGTCACTCGGAGATAATTAAATAATGTCCATTTCATTATAATCTACATTGCGAGGTCCCAGAATGGTTAACCCTTACTGAGTGCACTGTGTTTTTGTAGGTTATATTAAACAGCAAATTGCAAAACTCAGAGGTTTCACCTCTGCATAAACTCACACTACATCAGATCTAAAGCAACCCTGAAAGTAAGTTTTGCAAATGTTTCATTCCTCTCTCTTTATGGCAAGGTAGAATTAAGGATACATGCCCAGGCCTTTTTACTCATGGACTATTTTCATAGTTCTGATGTACAAGTTGTCTGTTACAAGTGTAGCAAAGTGTATTATTGTGCAGAATGCACATCAGCATAAAACAAGGTTAGTATGTTCTGCTTCAGTAATACACCATGATTTCTGGATCATATTCAGCTGGTGACTTGAAGAGGACACAGGAGGACTTAAATGCAAACAGCAAATTGATTCTAAATAAAAAAATACATTCTCCAGGCTAGTATCTTTATACAATCTGAGAGAAATAGCAATCATAAACAAAGAATGCAAGGGAAGGAAATGAAATCTGACAGTTCAGGGATAAAGTAAAGACTGCTATTTCAATCTTTGTTTTTGTTTATGCTATCCTTATATTTTTCACTTTTTATATCTACATTTTTATATTGTATGGGTGGTTACAGTGTGAGCTCTAATAAGAAAATGCAGTGAAAAAAACCTTTTATCATTATTACTTATCAATGGTAAAACTACACCATTCATATTGTTTACAGAAAGAAAGGACTGCAGGAAATACCTTTGTTTACTCTTTGCTATGTTGACAAGAAGTTTTAACAATTGTAGGATTATTAGGCTGAGCTGCAGCTAAACACGTTCATAAGCAATCATACATCAGTAAGATCTTTGACTAATAGTCTCGCTTCATTGCAGTAATGTTTCATCTTCAAGATCTGGTTGCTTTACAATGAATCTTGTTTTCTCACCACAGGATATGAAAATGTATGTGTGTGGGGTGTGTGTGCATAGCCTTCAAAGAAATAAACATAATCAGAACAAGCCATCTATAATTAACTAAAGATTATAGTGAAAGGATGTAGTTCCATGGAATGAGTGAATAGTTCCCTTTTAAGTTAATTGTTAAAATAATATGATCATCAATTCTAACAGAATACATTCTCAAAGCGCAGAAGCGCTGTTTTGCTTTAGCAAATATATGTTGACTAAGTATGGTGGGCTTATGCTGAGTGTGACAGTGCCTTTTATTGGTAAGCCTTTGCCATCCATTCTAATGATTTATTCATACCTAAGAAAAGGCAGGTGAAACTACAGAATGGAGATAAATAGCAATGAATATTTGCTGAACTGGGCTGTGATTGTGCAAATATGTTAACAGTAATGTCCAGGCAATTGCTATCATTCAGATGACATCTTCACATGCTATTATGTGGTCTTAGGTGCAAAATATTGAAGATACAATGCAGAAGATCATTTTTAGGCAAGTAATGATTTCCATTCTGTCTTCATTCATTCATCCCTTATTATGGGTAATATTATAAAATATTTATGTATACTTTGGCCTTTCATATGTAGCCGATTGTAAGGACAAATTTTGATGAAAGATATCTGCATCAAAGATTCCTGGAGACTGAAGATTCTACAATAGGTTTGCCTTATTTCTAAGTCTGCATTGCTGAGTCATTTTTCTACAGTTTACTGGGCTAGATAAAGCTTTGGTCTCATCCTGTCTAGCTGTTCCTTTGTGGAACTAAAGTCTAGTAATCAAGAATCTAGAATTTTTACATGGTAACTATCTTCCTGAATTTCATTTTAATATATACTGGTTTGGGCTGGGATAGAGTTAAATTTCTTTATAGTAGCCCATATGGTGCCGTGTTTTGGATTTGTGACCAAAACAGTGTTGGCAATACAGGGATGTTTTAGTTTCTGCTGAGTAGTGCTTAAACAGAGTCAAGGCCTTTTCTACTTCTCAGACTGCCCCTCCAGTGAGTAGGCTGGGGGTGCACACAGCCAGGGGCAGTAGGGGACACAGCCAGGACAACTGACCCCAGCTGACCAAAGGGGTATCCCTTACTATATGATGTCATGTTCAGCAATAAAAGCTGGGGAAGCAGGAGGGACATTTGGAGTTAGGGTATTGGTCTTCCCAAGTAACCATTACGTGTGATGGCTATCTGCTTTCCTGGAAATGTCTGAAAACCTTCCTGCTGATGAGAAGTGGTGAATTAATTCCTTATTCTGCTTTTGCTTTGCATAGCTTTTGCTTTATCTATTAAACTGTCTGTACTGTTTGGGTTTTAATACACTTTTACAATATAGATTGCTTGGCTTGATCTGTCTTCATTTCTTTCCATCTTAAGTTTGGCTGGTTTCAGCCATTACCTACTGAAGTTACATAATAGGCTTCCCCAGCACTGATTATCACCAATATAATTATGTTTCCCTGGGCTAATGTTTATTATTCATTCACTACAAGGGTTTGTTATAGCCTTATGATGTGTGAACCTCACAATTAAAAAAAATCAGACAATAATAACTAGTAACCTGACTACTAGAAAACTGCTGTTATAGCTAAAACAAGGTAAAAAAAATCAACTCAGCCAAAAGCAAAGACTGACAGCTCCAGATTGCCAGGTGAGTACAAAATCTGTGGGCTTTTATTGGTTACAATAAAACGGTATTTAATGGGATACAGATGGCTTTGCTAACAAGTAACCAATCTGAAGACTAATTAGTACCCATTACAAAAGTAATGTGATTAAAACTATATTAACTTTCTCTGGGATTTTTCTCGTGTTGATCCTCACATATTAATATTAAGCAGCAATTCAGAATATGTTCATTAGAAAATAATAGCTGATAATTTTTTAGAATATCTTCCAAGCTTCTTCCTGGTGTGTGCAGCATTCAGAATGTCATTCTTAAGTTCCCTAGAATTTCTTAGGTTTTTTAGATTTATTGACCTGTGACCATAGCATAATTATCTGTATAGTTTTACAGCTTTTCCCAGAAAAATGTAAATGCTTCAAAGAAGCAGCATGTTCAGCTTCCCAGAAGGTATTGATTATTCCATAATGGATAATATTTAATGCTTGGAAAAAAATCTTCCCTAATATTTAATGTGTATTTTTCTTAATTTCATCTCTTCCTCCTACTTTTAGCTTCTCCTATAGCATATCAAAATAATCAATGCTGAACTTTTATAATCTTTCAGTATTTTTTGATTGTTACTTCTGTCTGTGCCCTATACATTAGTTGTAATTTAGCCACAGTATTTAAATCATATGACTTCTGTTAATCTGCCACATGCTGTAAGTAATAAATGAGAGACAAAAAGTTGTGAAAGAAAAATCAATATTCAAGTTTTTCCACGTTTTCTCTCTAGACTTGTTCCTTGGTCTTCAACAATTTTTTGTTCTTGTTAAATCCTTCTGCTTTGTCTTTTCTTTCTTCATGCTGAAATGGCATCTGCGTTTGTAACTGAAAATCCATGTCTAACTTGTCCTTCTTTGTCATAACTAACAGAATGTTGTAATAGGCAGGAGGCTGACTTATTGAGTAAAGAGAAAAATTGATTACATAGAAATGTGAGAGCTAATGGGGAAAGTCAGATGCACCTGACTCCCAAAGCTAGGTATCATTTCAAAACCAGACAAATGACTAGCAGAGGAGAAATGGTGACTGGTGTTAAAGCTGCAAGACTTTACCACTTACCTTGAAAAATGTGTGGGATAATGGGAATTAAAAAGAGGGAAGTTTGGTTTTAAACTGCAAAAAAAATATCTATCAAGATCAGAAAATCATCTGCATGTTCCTATTCGTGTTGCCAAACACAGGAAATAGGATTAAGAGAGTCAGGGTAGCATTTCATCCCATTTTCTTTGCCTTATACCAGAATTTATACAGTCAGTGGCATCAGACATCATTCTATGCTTGGTGGGAATGTTGATAGGCTTATTTTAACTAGAATTGATCTCCAGTTTGCATAGTACCTGCACGTGTAGTTTCCAGGTGATCAAAACAGAGCCTGGGATAGGCATCCAAAGGCTACAGCAGGGGAGGATGAGGGGAATACAATGCTGCTTAGGCCAGAGCTGCTATTAAGTTGTTCCTCAAACACTATCCTTACTGGATTGGATAATGCTCAGTATAATGAAAGCCTGATTGCTGTTTCGCCCTCCAGGTACATGAGGCAATAACAATACATCTTAAAAGAGTAATAGACATAGAAGGTAGAGAGAGGTAAGTGGAGACCTTGAATTGACAATTCCATGTAGCAAAACAAGAAATAAATTCCACTAGATGGTAATTAATTCATTAGGGACCCTTCAGTGTCATATTCAGTAGTTGGCTGGAAAATGTTGCTGCTTTTTCAGGTGCAACTGGAAGGAACAGTGTGAAAGCCACATTCTTATGATTTTTCCTTTTGTTATGCAAAAGGTTTTTTAGTAAGATTAAGCTATGCTGAACTAAGTATCGAAGTGGTATCTCAGTTCTATGTGACTAAATTAAACACAGCTTGCTGTTTATAGCACATAGGTCTCTGAGTTCCAGCAAATGAATATGGCTTATTAAACAAAGCAAACTCTAGAATCATCAGCTATACAGCTGTTTGCCCCTACCTTGTAAGCGTAATGACAATGTGACATCATAAGAAATAGACAACCCAAAACTAAACTCGGGATGGTGTTGAAAGTATATTGGGGCTGGTTCTAAACATAAACTGTTGACAAGCGTATGAGCGCTGCGAAAGTAAAGGCTGTTCCTTTATGAGCATGTTCCAGCACTAGTTCCAGTCCACACTCTAGCGGTTAGAGCCTTGGAGAGCTGTGGGAACTTTCTTCTGCTGATTGCAGTCTGCCTGTAGGGACTGACAGGACTAAATGGCATGTCTTCCCCTGCCCCTCAGGCCTTAGCTTCTGCGGCTCTCAGTATTTTCGTGTCTGCAGATGATGGAAAATGAAAATCCTTAGAGGTTTTCTGCATTTCTGAGGAGGTGGAGAATAAGTTCAGTAGGTGGGAAATAGTAGCAGTACATTCCCATCCACAAGTTCATTGACACGAATATGTGGCTGTTGCTTTAAAACCAGAGAAAATTTGGTTGTCTGTTTCTGAGATGGAGGCTTTTTGCCTCTAAAAAAAAAGCTAGGAAAACTCCTCTGCTTCCTTCCTCCTGCCCTTACCTTTCTTTTGGTGCAGAATTTTTCATGTGTCATAGTAAGCATTCAGCGAATATAATTATTTTTCAGCATTTTATAGCACAGTTCATGCTTCTAATTCTTACAATTAAAGTATTATACATATTAATAATTTTAAAATATTAGACAGTATTTCCAAGTCTTTAAAAAGTTCTATTTGTCATAGTATAAGGAAAATGACAATTGAGGCAAATATTACCTGTGAAAATAACAGTGATACAACAAAATGCAGATTTTTTCCTATTTCCTTCAGAGAGCTGAAGGGGATCCTCTTTAACCACTCATGCTGATGTTAATTAATTCCTCTTATAATAATAAAAAGGAATAAATTCTAAATAAATATAAATCTTAAGAGGCATTTCTTTTCTCTTTGAAGTGCTCTTTGAGCCATGGGGAGCTTTCTTTCCAAGCAGTTTCTAAGCAATAAAGGTAAATGAAGAGATCCGAGCTTCCTAGTCTCTGTGAAACCTATCATTATTTACAAAAGGTTCAAACACGATAGTTTAAATTTCCCAGTAAGTAGGAGTAAATGACAGGGGTTTATTTGTTTAAAACTACAGTACTGGTATAACACCTGACATTTTCAGTTTGAGGAGGAGGCATTGCAGGAGACAGAACACAGAAAGGGTTACCAAGCGAAATGGAGGTCTTTTAAGTTACCTTTTTTTAAAAAATTACATTACACTGGGATAAACATGTTGGAGGGAATCATCTTCACACAAAATACCCCTTCAGTAATCTTAGAAAAACTAGGCGGGTTTGTCCAGGTTGGCAAAATTAGTATACTTTTTTAAAGGACTCTAAAAATCCTCTGAAGTCAGTTTCTTCAATTTGCATTCTTTCAAACATGAATCCAAATTAGTCTGCCAGAAAGTTCTTCCATGAACCACCACACTTCCCAAATGCATGCCTTGGAAGCTCTGTAACAAGTCTTACTCCAGTGTCTAGGGTAATTGTGTTTCTGTGCTATTCATCTGCCTGTACTGAAATCAATGAAAGAAGCTTCTGTTTGTTGGCCAGCAGCTGTAACATCATTATTAAATTCTCTGCAGTACCCTCATTAAATCAATAAGGGGCCAAGAGGCCTTGACAAGCTGTATTTTTTCCAATATTGATCTTGATGACCAAGCTGGTACCCTCTAGTCTAACCATTGATTATAAGAGACAGAACTATCAAGTTGGAGGCCAAATTTGTGCTATTAAACACATCAGACTTTGTAATTAAATAAAATGTCACACTGTCATATTTTTCATCATAAACAAAAGGCATGTTTCCGTGTGCTTTAAAAAGGAGATGAAGTGCACAGATATACTAGAGATATGTGTACTAAATATGATTGCTGTTTTTATAGGACTACACTCAAACTCGAATAGGAGTCACTAACATTCCATTGTGTATGGAAGCTAACATCCTTCTATTTTTCCTGAACTTAAAAATTTAAGAAAGGGATTTTATTAATTGATTTTTCCCCTAACCCCATTTTCAATTAGTTTTCAGGAAACCCAATCAGAATATATTTTTAAACATACCCATTTCAGCTTTAGCCTGTGCTTTATTACTGAAGTACCAGTAATTGCTGCTATCCGCTATTCAGTTCAGAGAATGTATGTAACACCAATTAAAACAGCTGTTCACCAAAGCATATCTGAGAGAGCAGAAGATTGAGTTAACTGAAACTCAAAAACTATTTTTCCTCACATATCATGGAATGCTACAGCCCTTAACACACCAATATGAATGGGTGGGTGCAAAGATGTCTACTGACGTGCAGCATAAGGTATAATTTAATATAGCTAAGAAATAATTTACTGCAGGAGTCTGATATATAGTCATAGAATCGCAGAATCAGAGAATCATAGAACAGTTAGAGTTGGAAAGGATCCCAAGATCATCTAGTTCCAACCCCCCTGCCATGGGCAGGGACATCTCCCACTAAAGCATGTCACCCGAGGCTCTGTCCAACCTGGCCTTGAACGCCGCCAGGGATGGAGCATTCACAGCTTCCTTGGGCAACCCATTCCAGTGCCTCACCACCCTTACAGTAAAGAACTTCCTCCTTATATCTAACCTGGATCTCCCCTGTTTTAAGTTTTAATCCATTACCCCTTGTTCTATCACTACAGTCCCTGATGTAGAGTCCCTGTCTGGCATCCTTGTAGGCCCCCTTCAGATACTGGAAGGCTGCTTTGAGACCCTCCATGTGGCCTTCTCTTCTCTAGGCTGAATAGCCCCAATTTTCTTCATATGGGAGGTGCTCCAACCCCTTTAAAGTCCTCATGGCCCTTCTCTGTACTTGCTCCAACAGTTCTATGTCCTTCTTATGTTGGGGAAACCAGAACTGTACGCAGGTGGGATCTCATGAGCAGAGTAGAGGGTTAGAATTGCCTACTTTGACCTACTGGTCACACTTCTGCTGCAGCCCTGTCAAGTTGCAAAACCAGAAACTGATTTCAAGTCATTTTATAACATCATAGTGATATACTCACCTGATTTTGTGATTGTCTGTGTTATGGGATTAGGTTATGAATTATGGCTTGTGTATTATACAAACCCAGTAAAAGAGTTAGAAGTAGGGAAAGTGCCACAGGGATGTTTAGCAGAGTCAGGTGAAAAATTAGGTTTGAAGGGAGATCATCTTTGCCAATCTGCTGCTAAAACAAGGACTAACTTCAGCCTCTCAAAGCTGTTCATCTCCCACTAGGAATTAAGAAGATACCACCAAATAGGTCTTGAATTTTGAACAGACTAGATACTAACATCACATGCGAGTTTTGCCTATATGACAGAACAGGAAATTTAAGTTATAATTCTTACCCCAAAAGCTTTAATTTCCAAACCTCATCATTTGCCTTTCAAATATCAGCTTTTTTTGGTTCAGCTTGCTTAGGAATGACACTGAAATAACTTTGTTTCAGAATTTAGTATAATGCTTTTTTTTAAAATAGTGCTTAAGTCCCATTTTCTTTGCAGTCTTTTGCAATATCATTATTCAATTTATAAGAATATCCTCAAGCTTTTTCTCAATAGTGTTTTTGTCTGAAAACACACACTGCAGTGGAATTCTAGGTTATTTATGAAAATATCAAAGGAAATTAAAATTCCAGAGGAATCAGTTCATTAGCTGACTCCACAAAAACTTTCACAGTACAGTCATTTTGTAAGGCAATAAATACTGGTTCAGAGTCTTACAAGAAATATAACGAAAGAGGGAGAGAATAGATGTATGAATAAATAGGTAGATGTCTATAGAAGAGCATGAAAGAAAGACACCTTCTCTGCTATAAAGTTTTAGCACTGATAAATGCACTGGGTCTATATTTAGGTTTTCACAACTGCCAGTTTTAAACACTGTTACTTTCTACTTCTACTTGTATTTTCTTTGTCTTTGTAAATTCCTTTAACCTAAAAACTGGCACATTTACTGCCATAGGTAAAGTTCTGCAGTTTCAAGAAAATTGAGGAAAATAAGTATTATAGGCTATTAAGATTTCACTTAATTGAAAAACTGAGCTTAGTTAATGTTTCTACAATTTCTTGAAACTCAGAAGTGACTTTCTACTTGAGTTTTTTGTTTTCCATGGATTTAAACCTCAAAATTTATGTTGTGGATAACTGTCAGCATATATATGCATTGAGCTTGCTCTAATGAAGTGTTTTTCCCTTCAGAGACTAAAAATGGTCATATGACCAGTCTCCTCAGTGGAGCTCAGAATATATGCCTGTCAGGATATAATGCTGTCACCATCTTTAAACATATATTCATTTCTAAAACCTCCCATAAAAATAGCCAAGTCTGTTTTGGTTAACTGGAAAATAAATTTTTTAAGACTTTCCTTTTTTTTCTGAAGTGTTTTGAAACTGAGTTAAAAAACTGTGAAGCACATATTACAAACCACCCTTCAACTCCATAACTATCAGAAGAGAGGAAGTCAGTATTTACCTTGATTGGCTATGACTGAAGGGTCAGCATTTGAGAGATTTAATATATTTTTCTTTCCTTTTGATTTTCAAACACAACAGAAGAAATAAATGCATAAAAAGTAGCAAACTAAATACAATGTTAAGGGTACCTGTCTAGATATAAAAATGTTTTATTCAGAATGTGTAGCCATATAAAATTTAATCTCAGTTTTAGTAGTCTGCTATTAAAAAAACCAACAGATTACTTAAAATAATCTCAGGACATTCCGAAAAAACAAAAATAGATAACAGACATATGATGCATATTTAACTTTAAAACGTTAAAGAATTTTATGATACTATATGTATTTTTGACATCTCTCCCCACAAAGAGTCTAAGGAAAGAGAAGTGTTGTGAATTCAGGGAATTATACATGGCAACTGACAGATTGAAAGATGATTTGTGTAGGTAGCAAGGCTAAACAAGCATGCCTTCAGATTAGAACTGGCTTGGTCAAAACAAAATGCATGCTTCGAATCTAGTAGATTTTCAGTTTTATTCACAGTACACATGCAGTGCTTAATATGGATGATATCCGAATTTCAGTTAGTTCTATTATACAAGTACAGTAAGTAGAAAAAAAAACCCAAAACAATTCTTCATGCATTACAAAGGTCACAGTAATCGTAATATAGCTTGATGGGGTTAATGTTGAGCAAATCAAGTTTTCATCCATTTGTGTTATATTCCATCCAACAAATATCCTGATACTACTTCAACTCCAGGATAATGAAAAGATCTTAATTCAGTCAGGGTTAATAGAAGAAAGTAGTACAAAATCAAGATCGCTTTTAAAAGATTGCCAAAATCAATTGCCCTTTTAGAATGTATTTGAAATTGTTAAGTACTTCCATTTAACTTAGTATGTGTGTATTAAATTGTTGTTATTTGCTAAAATCTGTAACTAAAATGTTTCCTTAAGACAAGGAAAAGGTCATCCCTTTCTGAACACAGCATCATTCACTGACTCAGCACATAGTTATTGTTAGCTACCTCATAACCTGTGTAGTACTGTTTTATGTACCATTTGTTGCAATAATGAAAATTCATGTAATACTATATTTTTGGTTTCTGATAATAAATAGTGTGTTTATTTAAATAATAGTGATTTTAGAAAAATGCTCATTAGCAGAAAAAGTCATGGCATGCTTAGACTAAATGTGTTCTTAAGAAAATTTCATTTTTTTTCTGATGATTAATGGTTATTTGGGGTTTGTAAAGAGACCTGTACAGAAAAATCTTTATTATAGCTTGTTTCTTCATTTTACTATTACTAATTTTCAGTCGAGAAATAACTATGAATTTTTTTTTTAGTTTTGTACCTGTATGAGCACGCATATTAACAAACTTCTATCTCTGCTCACTTTCTATTATATATTGCCTACATAAATTCAAATTACTTTAATTTTTCACAAGAAATTGCTTCTTCACTTACATAAGGAAAAAAGTGTGTGCTCATTCTATGCAAGAAATGAAGAATCAGTATCTTTCTTTAAAAAAGTTAAGGATAAGAGTGGGTACAAGGAACAGTATTTTGCTAAGGTGACTTCTGACAATTTTGCCTAGGTGTAGATGCCTGTCAGTTTTACATGCTGAAATTAACATGCTGCAAATATTTATATTGCTTACATAAAGGTAGTAGTTGTTGCAGCTTTATGAGCCCTTTTATACAATTGTCTTTTCATTTTACAGTGTTTTCTTCAGTGTACTCATGCCAAACTTAACTAGAAAATTCCCCAGGTCCAATAATCAAATACATTAAATGTTAGCTCCCCCACTCCACACTCAAACATATTCAAAACATAATATAACTTATTTCTCCATTCTTCATCCTTTTAAAAGTCAAAACAAAAATTTAGAAAATTTTGTATTCATGTATCCAGAGTAACAGGATGACATTTTAAAAAGCCAGTGAGTGTTATTCAAAAAGGAGGAACTCGTTAAAGAGGCAATTCTTTTCAAGAGGGATGCAGCTTGAATTTTAAGCTGATGACCTGCTGCTGCTTCACAATTCTTCCAGTGAATCTGTGTAGGTTTCATTCCTGTCTGCTAATGTGACTCAACATGTTGTACATAAAAGTGTTATAAATATTGATGATAATTGTTAAACATGATATAGTGTTCTATGTTAGCAGCTCTCTACTCAGGAGATAATTCTTTTCTCCCAGAAATGTCAATCAATCATGATAGGTCCCCTGTTGAGGACAGGAGAGGGGAAGGGTAAAGTGGGAGGGGAAATGAAAATCAAAAGGAAGAGGAAGAGAAGGAAAAGAGAACACATCAGTATTTTAATCCATAGCATTACTGCAGTTTTGATTTAAATGCAAAATACTCTGCCCATCCTTCTTCTGCTGTGTCTGTATTTGATTTACAATGCAGTTTTGATATATACCAAACAGATTTCTTTTTAATGACACAGAATGGGAATTCCACCCCAGGAGTGCAGCAAAGACTCTAGCTCCTAATAGGAGCGCAAGGACCAGCCGCCAGTCTTTTGGAGAGCTTCAAAGCACGTGTGGTAGGGATGTTCAGTACAGGCTAGCCTACTCTGTGGTAAACACCATGTGCCATATGTGGCTATTCATATTCATGTGGGGAACTCAACTAACACTTTGTTATACTGATCTTACTGTACTGGGCTGCACTAGTTCCTACTGTAAATTACTCCATACTTTGCCTTTGTTAACAATATGGAAACCTAAAAAACCATATTGGGCTAGCTGACTGTAGTGGGTTTGGGTTGGGATAGAATTTTATTTCTTCATACTAGCTGGTATAATGCCAAACTTTGGATTTTTGATGAACAGTGTTAATAACACAGACAGTGCTTACCCAGATTCCTTTTCTACTTCTCAGGCTGCCCTGCCAGTGAGTCTGTTAAAGCACAACTCAAGAAATACTGAAAAAATTGCACTAAGGTTTCTAATACACTATAAAAGACCTCCTCCCTCCACCTGCTGGCAATAATTTGCCTCATGCAGCCCAGGATACCATTGGCTTTCTTTGTGATAAGGACCCATTGCTGGCTCATGGTAATCATAGTGTCCACCAGGGCCTTCAGGTCTTTTTCTGCCAAACTGCTTTACAGCTGGGCAGTCCCCAGCATATGTTGGTGCCTGCAGTTGTTCCTCCCCAGGTACCGGACTTGACACTTCCTCTTCTTGAACTTCATGAGGTTCATGAGGTTTATGGAGGTCATGGGGGTGAGACCATTTCTCCAAACTGTCAAAGTCCCTCAGGATGGCAGCATGACCCTCTGGTGTATCAGCCACTCGTCTTGGTTGTGTCATCTGCAAACTTGCTGAGAGTATACTCTGCCCTATCATACAAATCATTAATGAAGGTGTTAAAATGGACGGGACCAGTACTGACTCCTGGGGTACACTGCCAGGTTCTCGCCTCCACTCAACTAGATACTGCACTACTGATCACCATTTTCTGGGCCTGGCCATTCACACAGTTTTCAGTCCGTCTGAATGTCTGCTCATTCAGCCCAAACATCAAGAACTTGTCTGTGAGGATCTTATTGGAGACAGTGTCAAAGGTGTTACTGAAGTCCAGATAGAAAGTATCCACTGCTCTCCCCGCCTCTATCAAGCCAGGCATTTCATTATAGAGGTTTAGCAGTCTGATCTAACACGGACCTCCCTTTGGTGAAGGTATGCTGACTATTCCTGATGGTTTTCTAGTCCTTCATGTACGTGGAAATGGTTTCCAACATTCGTTGTTCTATTACCTTCCAAGGAATCTAGGTGAGGCTGACTGGCCTTTAGTTCCCTGTGTGGTTTATATATTGCTAGCAGATTAATAGTATAAACAATGTTATGACTTGTGTCACAAAATGAGATAGTGAGGCCTTTTTACTTGATCCTATTTCTCCATGGACTAGTAACATCATGACTTTTTCAATAACTTACCAAACCAAGTCTGAATATTCAAGAGTGTTCCAGAACTAATAAGAAGAGCATTATTGAGTTGGAAACCACTGAGAGGGTTTTTAAAAATAAAAAAAAAATAAAAAATTAAAAATGCTGGCATGTACTTTGCTGAGCCATGCACTGCTATGTGAATCTGTAAAGAATTATTTTCAGACATTGCAGTAGTCTATGTCCCCCCCCCCATTTTACCTTAACCTTTATCAGAGGTGAACTTCTAAGGTTGATGGAGAAGCAAGAGAAGGGCAAATGGAGGAAGGGAAGGAAAGCAGAAAGGAAGATATTAAGAACTCCGGCAATAAGGAGAAAGAAAAGTCTAATGGGCTTTCTGAGACAGACAGCTGCACTAGTTGCAACCTAACTGAGATTTGAAGCACCAGGCAATGTGGGATGGAGAGCAAGGGGACAACTGTGGGCACCTAATGGTCTCAGGGTGATGGAGGGGCCTTCAGTCATTAGTCCAGTCATCTGGGTTCCCAGTAAGGAAGCAGTAAAAGGAATATATATGTGCAGTCGTTCTTGTGTGTTGTGGTAACATTTTTAATCCAAATGAATGTCTCCAGTATACATTCTTTAATAGTTATAAACCTGGCATCTGGTCCAAACAGATCTAATTTCTCTGGTGTGGATCGGCACACTTAGTCTAACAAAATTTCAACATGGCTTTAACTGAACTGATATTTTTAGAAAGAAATTTTACTATGTTTAGAGCAATCAAAGCACATATCTATCGCCTGAACATCCTTTTCATGAACAAAAGAAATGTACTCTGCTGATCTTCCTTAAATTGACTGGCCTTGTATCCCTGATTTTTATCTCATTCACTCCACTTATACTTAATTTGCAGAGAACTGTGACATCTATGTATCAGTTCCTGGTGTAACTTACTTTTAACATAGCTTGAGCAGAAAATGCTCTGAATGACACAGCAAAGCTACAGTAGTCACTGTTAGCCGCTGAGTCCTCCTCACTCTGCAGTTATCATAATACTACACCTCAGTGCTTTCCCCTGGCTTAGAAAACAGTTAAGTTACCTTTTGTTCTTACTGGTTTTTTAGTTACAGGCACTGTGAATTGTCTGATCTTTACTCGTGCATCCTTATTCTCTTGTAGTGACTGATTAAGTAATGCTGTTTTCCTTGCAGCTTTAATAGACCATTCTTCTCTAATTGGAGTAACTCTGCTATCTGAGAACCAGCGTGTTTCCAAAGTAAAGTACATAGACAGGCAGGAGACTTAATTTCTTCTACTTTGTAGACAGTGACTCACTGTTTGAGTTTGTATAAATCACTTAGGACGTCCAAATTTACAAGGATCTGCACAAAGTTTGTGTGTCTTCATTTTGTTACCTACCACAGAGTTTTGTTCTGAGAGGCACTCAACACAGAACAACAGTTAAAGGCAGCGAGAACAGCAGGTGCTTGACATATTCAGAAATCAGAATAACATTAAAGCGATTCAAAGTCAATATCTTAAAACCCCAGGTGATTTCAAGCATCTTTTAAAAAATATTGCCTTAAAAAATACTGTTCCTTGATTTCCCTATCTGCAAATAGAAAATAACAGACTTCACAAGGTCTGTTGATTGAAAATGTTTATGTAACTTTTTAGGATTACTTGTGTTATAGAATGAGACATTTACTCAGCCATGTTAGTATTATTAGGTTACACATGCTTGAAAAGCATTGCAAACAAGACCAGATGGAAACAAACCAGCTAAAGCTTAGTCTCCATTTGCTAGACTGTGGATATTTGCCAGGACTTCTGATAAACAAGATTCAGTCAGTCTCCACTGCACACTGATCCATGTTATTTGGTACCTTGTGAGTCAAAAAAAAAAAAAATTAGTCATAATCTTTTCTTGCCTCCTAGAAAGTGACATAAATCTGTGAAAAATAATCTGTGGTTACAAAGGTGAGAGAAAGCATCCCTGTTAATGAGACTTGAAAATAAGCACTTTGACACAATTAAAAAGAAACCAAGCAAACAGATATAACAGAAGTTTTGCTCGGAGGAGTTTATCATGAGATGATTACTTGCACTGGCAAGCAGCAATGACAGTGTGCTGTTTCCAAAAGATATTATTTTATTGATAGTGATGCAGTAGCAGTGCCAGCAGAAACATCATCTCTGATAGAAAGATTAAGCAGTACACCCCTGTTTTGTAAACATGAAGATCAAATTGGAGCGGAATTTGATAACACCTTTAGCCAATGAACTTGCTCACAGTTTCCTTCCCCCATCAACGTGCCTGTGTTTTATTGCGTTGGAGCAAGCCTAGCTGCATGACAGGGCACTTAGGGGAGATTGCACTATGCAAGACAACATGAGTGAAAAAAATGCAAGACTAAACTCAGTAGCTAAGTGTCATGATCTAAAGGGTTAGCCAGCCTGTGTGTGTATACAGATTGCTACCATGGGTTTATAGGATCCTGTAATGCACAAAAAGATGGATGCTTTTCATACAAATGATTAATAAAGTGTGTGTCTATATATATATCTCCAGGTATTACAAATCACTATCAGCAATCAACAGTATAGTAGCAATCAATAATATGGCAGTAGTCAATAACAGCAGCAACCAATCAAATAGCAACAATCAATATAATAACAAACAATAACTGTTACAGGTTAATACAAATTTATCATTAGGAAGGCAACACTAATATAACAGAAGATGCTTATGACAGACTACTTACATGATTATGTAATACCAGTCTCAAGTGAATTAGACAGATTTTAAAAAGGACCAACCCATCCCAAAGTGAAGGGTAAGCCAGCCATCAAACAGGACCCAGTCATCCCAGAGGTGGAAGAACAAACTGAACCAACCCCAAAAGTGGGCCCAAAGTGAGACCAATAATGTAACAGGCAAAGTCTCACTTTAGAAATGATTCACATCAGGAGGCTGGAGTCAGCTGGGCAGCCCCAGTGAGAGTCCATGATCTCATAGAAAGGTTGTGTGGAATTCAACTTGTTTAGAAAAGTAAAAGTACATACAACATAGGAAGTTCTCAGGGAGAGAGGCTCCATTTTGGATAAAAACTAAGCCTTTTTCACAGAATTATAGAATCATAAAAAGGTTTGGGTTGGAAAGGACCTTAAGATCATCTAGTTCCAACCCCCCTGCCATGGGCAGGGACATCTTCCACTAAAGCATGTCACCCGAGGCTCTGTCCAACCTGGCCTTGAATGCTGCCAGGGATGGAGTATTCACAACTTCCTTGGGCAACCCATTGCAGTGCCTCACCACCCTCACAGTAAAGAACTTCTTCCTTATATCCAATCTAGACTTTCCCTGTTTAAGTTTGAACCCATGTCCTACCACTACAGTCCCTGGCAAAGAGTCCCTCCCCAGCATCCTTGATATGATATGGAGTGAAAACCCAAACTAAAGCACACAGCACTATGTTATTAACCTTCTACAAGCTTCTCTGCTGATCCAAGAGAAACAGAAATCAGAAGTTAAATATTACACCACCTACAAACATCTGCCCACTGGGCAAATGGCATTCTTTCAGCGCTGAGTGTGTGTCCTCAAAGCTTCATGTATAAGGCTAGGAATTATCTCCTGATGTAGAATTTTGCTGTTTCAAAATCTGCATATAAACCATTGGGTCCTTCCATTATGGAGCTCTACACTTTGCTGGAAATGCTTATTATAGCCTTCATCTTTATCAGCATAGGCTGCTTTTGGCCTTTCACTTGCCAGTTCATCTCTCCATGCTTTTCCTTCTGGAAAATGGACATTTACCTCTATTGTGAAAAAATTGTGATACACTACAGACAAGACCAGTGCTAGGTGTTACAGATACTACAGTCACCATAATTTTTGTTATTATATGCAGAGGGGAAGAAAGACTGTTCCGTGATTATGTTTACTGTTTCTGAAGCTTGCAGAAGGAAGGACAATACAAAAGTACTTGTAAATGTCAAGGCACCATTTAAATTTAAAAATGGACTTGTTGCTATATATTTAAAGACTTTGCTAACACTTTCTGTCTACCAGTCTAAAAATTTATGAAGAAATTATGGGGTTTTTTAATTAGTGAGCTGCAGATAGTGTGCATATATTTGGAAGAAATTCTTAGATTCATAGACTTGTGAACATTTTTCTAGAAGTCAAGTCTATTAACTACTGTGAACAGGCTGAAAATCACTCTGAGGATCATAACCTGCCACTCTCTATGTGGTATATATCATTCCCTTGTGCCTGCTTGCTTTGTGCTTATAAATAACAATTTCTTCACCACTACAGGATTTGGCTTTTAGTTTCTAAGTGAAAACATTTTCTTCTTCATTAAGGTCAGAATTAGACTCAGCTTCTCTTGGGCTGACCAAAACTATTGCCCTTTGTACAAATACAGAAATGCTTTCATGCTTCCAATACATCAGTAGAAATCCTTGGTTCTGTTTCATTAAGTGTTATAAGATAGAATCTTATATGGATAAATTCAAAGCAGGAATTAAAGGATAATGTGAAATGGGAGAAATTACTAACTCATGGAGTAGTCATGCTTAAGCTTTTTTGGGGGTTTTCTTTGGGTTTTGTTTTGGTTTTTTTTAAAGGCTTGGGCAAATGTATGACAACCTATGTCACAACCAGTATACTTGATAAGGAGCCTGAGGAGCAATATTTTGCCTTCAAGTTTTCCTTGTATACCTACCTTCTGTGTCTCTTCTTATATTCCCTTTTTAATCTTCACCGATGAAGACTGTACAGTACCAGAAATAGGCTGAAGCAGGAAAGCAGAAGAAAAAGGTGCTAAATGGAAAATATTGCACTAAGAATTCAAAAGCAGTCTGGAAATGCACCATACACAGTGGAAATAGTTGTGTTTTTTATAGCAAGCATACTCTTCAGTGCAACCTACAGTACAAGACCTCCAGGAGATATTTAGGAACAAAATTGTCTTTGATTTTAATGGCAGCTATATTTGCTGAGGATGGTGCTGTCTGCCTTGCAGTCACCAGGTAGCCTGGTTGCGCAGCGGGAACCTCTAGCCTGTAGTATAGACACAGATAGTGAGACTTGGTTCAGCTGTCTAAAAGATGACTCGATTTTCCTCCAGTGCAATGTAGGGGGCATTACATTTCTTAGAAAAGCTGATGTTGCCCAGACACATTTTCAAGTTAGATAGAAACTATGGGCACATTGCCATAATAGGGAAGAGGCTAAATGAAGTGGGAGGAAGATCTGATTTAGCCACTGCGAGAAAAGTGGAATTACTGAATAGGCAGGTGAGCAAAACATAGCTATTTTTCTGAACCTTGCTGCATCAGAAGTCGTAGATTTGTTTAATAAATGCAGAAGGAGAAGTGAATTGCCAGGGTATTTTAAGGATAGGATTGAAGGATATTGCGCTTCTGCATTGACTGAAGCTTTAAAAGGGCTTAACTTTCCTGTGAGAGGTCAAAAGTGAAAGAAAGATCTATACATCTCTCAAACTATTTTTTCTAGATAACTATAGTAGGTCTCAATCGAACATCTTCCCAAACCTATTCCCTCTTTATCCCCCCTTCACCCCCCCACCACCTTGCCCTTCTACCATTTAATAACTTTATTAGTGCTTCCCCTTTCTAACATACAAAAATTCACTGATTCTTTAATGGTCATTAATCAGAATGTAACCTGTCTTGTCTGAGGTTCACTGAAAGGCTGCATAGCCCTATAGTGAGCAATTCTTCACAGCCATCCTGTACAGCCTTTCTTTGGATACTGATTTTACACCTCTCTTCTACCCTAATTTCCTGTTCTGTCTACAATATAGCATCTATTAATTACAGAAATTTGGGATGTATAGGACTCTGCAGTAGGAGTACTCTGGGCCTTGCAAATAACCATAGAAAGGTTTTAGACCTTTGGGTGTAATGGGCTGTAAAAGTAAAAGCTGTGATTTATTGTTTCTTTCAGCTACTGAAACCTAATGGCTAGGCCACCTTCTGTGGAATTCAGGGATCTGCAGAAGTTTCTATCTAATAAGAACTTTGAACAAAGTATGGTGCTTTTCCTTTTAATGCATCGTACTTCTGTGTTATTGTGCAACCTTTTTTTCACAATTATTTTTTGACATTCAGATCAGAACTAAAAATAATACAGATTTATTTTAGTTAAAAAACAAAGGATTTTTTTGTAATTAAATCTGTGATCATTATAAGTAAAAAAAACCCAGATGAGTTATTCTTTTTACATCATGTTAAATCACTCTAAAAATAACAAATATCAATATATAGGTATACAGATATGTATGAACACGCAGTAAGAGCTTATATTGTACACACACATACTCAAATTGTTCATGGATTAACCTCCGTTTCTTTTAAAAGAAACTCAAGGAAACAAAAAATTTTAAGTGCAAATCATACCTAAGGTAAGTTATTTGTCATTGTTTCAACAGTGCATTTCTATCTGTTTCTAATTTACACTAAATAGAAAAAAATAACAGACATTGCAACAAACAAATTTTTATATATATATCATATATATTTAGATATACATATGCACACACATATGTATGTATATATGAAACACCACAGGATGACATGATTCCTAAAGGCAATGTCTTCCTTTCCGAGGTGGCTGTAAACCCAACAGGCAAATGACTGATTAGCTTAATAACATCTAGGAATTAGTTCCAGAAGGTGCAGTAGGGAAGTGGAATATTTTTATGCTCAAGATATTTTTATGGCCAGTAAAGAAACACACCTTATATGTAAATTTGATAATTTGTTAGTATCATTTTAATCCTGTCTACTTGAAGATTTCTGATTAGTTTGGTTCTTATTATTACAGAAAAAAGAAGTAGAAAATAAAGAAAATAATACTATTGCACAAGAAGTTGACACTTCCATAAACCATCTCCTGATATTTACCACTTTCATGGTGTTAATTTTGATTTTCCAGCATCTTCTGGTTCAGCATGGGGAGAGGGTATAGCTAGATTTCAGGAGCCTGAATCCTTCACTGAGACTCATGGATGATTTATTCCTCCTCATCTAAGGCTCACACAGGGACATTTTTATATATTTGTCAACATGCTCACAGCTTCCTGTTTGTTCACTGGTTTTCAAGTTTGTGCATCACCTGGATGTACTATTTATGGTGCACTTTACATATGTTAGATACATGTTCTTTGTTCTCTTTGTTGCCCGTAAAACTGATTTTGCCAGGTCTGCACCTCCTTAGTTGGCCAGGGGGTTGTTTATAGCCCTTGGGTCTCCATCACGGTTGTGTCCTTTCTCTTATCATTGTGTGCATGCCCCTCTCTACACTACATCTTACTTTCAAGGTCTCTTTTGTCATACCATGGATATATTCCTCTATGCCATGTCATTATATTACCATCATAAATATTAGATACAGAATACACAGAATAACTACTTGTTACTATTACCTACATGAAAATTGTACCATAGAAGGATGAGCACAACCAAAAGGAAATGGATCTAGTTACCTGGTCATTTTGAAAATTGCTGCTGCAGCTCCACTGCCTACAACAAATTTTAACTAGGCAAAACAAGTTCAGACAAAGAAAACCTGACAAGTCTTGAGGCCTTGCAAAGTTAGTACAAAGACCATACCCTTTTAATAGTTGCTGCAATATCTTATTCACTGGTCTATAGAATCCATTCCATTCAGAGCAGCATCAGGGGACTGGAGCACCTGCTGTATGAAGATAGGCTGAGAAAGTTGGGGCTGTTCAGCCTGGAGAAGAGAAGACTGCGTAGAGACCTTGTAGCAGCCTTCCAGTGTCTGAAGGGGGCCTATAGGGATGCTGGGGATGGACTATACATTAGGGACTGTAGTGACAGGATGGGGCGTAAGGGGTTCAGACTTAAAAAGGGGAAGTTTAGATT
The DNA here is from genome assembly GCA_009867235.2 of Psittacus erithacus. Lineage (NCBI taxonomy): Eukaryota > Metazoa > Chordata > Aves > Psittaciformes > Psittacidae > Psittacus > Psittacus erithacus. The sequence goes on along the minus strand of WYDI02142672.1, from coordinate 20,246 downwards.
GTTGATTGATAAATTCTTTACTGTAAGAGTGGTGAGGCACTGCAATGGGTTGCCCATGGAAGTTGTGAATGCTCCATCCCTGGCAGTTTTCAAGGCCAGGTTGGACAGAGCCTTGGGGGACATGGTTTAGTGTGAGGTGTCCCTGCCCATGGCAGGGGGTTGGAACTAGATGATCTTCAGGTCCTTTCCAACCCAAACTATTCTATGATTCTAGTGCCTTTTTTAACTTATAATTGAGAAGCTTAATGGCTGAGGTCTGTAACATCCAGGTGCCAAACGGATAAGCTCACATTTTCATCAAGTGAAATAAATAGTGTTTGTATGAGAGTGTTTATGTCAAGGATGGCAGCTGAAGCTTTTCCTCTCAAAGATGGGTAACGGTTCACCCCTTTCAGGATGTATCTCTAAATGGTTGCTAACAAACAAGTGCTTAAAAGATGAGGGAGGGATGACATTCCTTGCTAAAGGTGCCAAAGGTGTGCCATGAAATATAATTTTGAAGGCTTTTTAAAGCATGAAATTTTACCACCTGGTCACCTGGACAGCAAAAAGACTGGAAGAAGCGTCTTTTTTTTTCTGTTTTTTTAGGCTTGGATACTTACTTACATAGAGTATTTTCATTAATGACTAAAACACATACAAATACTGTAAGGGAATGAGAAGTCAGATCTAATTGTCTCTCTTCCTATATAGTGGCTTCATCACTGTTTGTTTTTTTTGTAGTCTTTCTCTTCATAATCTTTATAAAATTTCACTGTTTTCTACAATGTGAGCCACCTCTGACAGACGGGTAAGCAGTACATCTTCCTCTACTTCAGAAATGGAAATGGTTGCTGGACTGCAGATGCAGCTTTGAATCATTCAAGCAGTATGGGATTTAGCTGTAATGCCACTTAGGCAAATTCTGATCCACTAGGCTGGTCTACAAAAAGTTAATGAGAAAAGCATCAGTACTTCTCCCTTGTACTGAGATATACATACATATATATATATTTAATATGCAATATAAGTCAAAACTAATCTCCCATCCCTCATTCAGTGCCTTTCCAAAGGCAAGGTTTAGGTAAATTCTTTAAATCAAACTTCAAGGCCAATACAGTGAGAAAGAATTGTTCGTAATTCTCAAATGCATCAGCTATGAAACTGGTAGTTAGTTCTACCACACTGCCTTTGGTAGAAGGACTTTAGACACCTAATCTGTTTCCTGGCAATTATATACACAGGTCTGACTATGACAGCTAATTAGCTTTTATTTAATTGTTTAGTTTTTACCAGGCCCAAAATTATTTAATAGATGTACTCCCAGCTGCTGACTGATTCCCAGGAAAATAGCTTAACTGGAAGAGAAAGACATTCGTGTGACTCCTTCAGTCAGAATGAAGTATTGCAAAAGGCAAGGGAAGAAGCATCTGAGAACATAGATTAGACACAAGAAGACTGGGAAAAAGATAAAAAAGGAAAAATTTTAAGATGATATAACTGTGTTTGCTGTTTGGTTAATAAAGACTTCTGCAGGAAAAAGACTGGTTTTCAGACTTCATGTGAAAGTTAATTAAACCAAAAGCTCACACAGCATCACAACAGTGGCACATTTTTGTTTGGAGGATTTGGTTGGTTGGTTGGTTGGCTTTTAATTAACGATGTTAATAACTGTTCAGGTTTACTAAAAGTGTTGTGATTTCTCTGTTGCCAATTGTTAATAATTGGATAGTTCAGTCATTATTTTAAAGAAGTTGTACCTTTAAGGGTAATAAGCTAAATGGTGATGCATGCCTCTACCATAATTTCAAATGAGTAATTTAAACACAAATTCTATGATTCTAAAGTAATCAAGAAAGTTGTAATTACATATGTCTTAGTTTAACACCAGCTTGCAACTAAACACTTGATCACTCTGCCCCCTACCCCCTCCCCAGGAAAAGAACTGGATAAAAGGTAAACCCAGTGGGTAGAGAGTAGGTTAGTAACTGAAATAATGCTGCATCATCATCATCATAATATGGGGGGAAGTGAAATAAAACCCGAGAAAGATAAGTCATGCACAGTACAATTGCTCAGCACCTGCTGACTGATGCTCATCACATCCCTTAGCCGCAATTGGTGGCTTCCAGCTAGTTTCCCCCAGTTTATATACTGAACATGATGTTGTATGGAATACCCTCTGGCTAGTTCAGAAAAGCTGTCCTGGCTGTGCTCCCTCTCTGATTCTTGTGTTCTTTCTTGTTGATAGAGCATGGAAAACTCTATAAAGTAGTGACTTAGAGTAGGCACTACTGAGTGCTACTAAAACACCAAAGTTGCTAATATTGTTCTCATACTAAATCCAAAACACAGTATTGTACTGGCTGCTAGGAAGAAAATTAACCTTATCCCAGCCAAAACCAAGACAGAATGTCACCCGGAAAAGGTCACCTTAAAAAAATAATAATATGGAAAAACATCTTTAGAAAAATGCTTATAAGGTTGTTTAAATTCAGACAACAGAGGTTATATTATACCCTTCCATTATAGATGAGTTACATAAATAAAAAATGCTAATAATATAAACTTGTAACTTTTCCATTCTTCTCAGTACTATCTTTTCTTTATAGGGTAGCAGATAAAAAAGGATTCTTTATTTCTACTTTGTTGTTGTTGTTGTATGAAATAGCATTTTTTCCCCTACCAGCATAAAGCAAAGCACTTTTGAATTTCGTATCCATTCTGAAACAAGACAGGTATCTCAGATATAATTCATACAGCCAATAAACACTGCATGTTGTGCAACATACAAGGAATTAAATACGAGAGTCAAATGAAGAGATCTCCACATACAAGAAGGTTTGAGTGATCTAAAACTTCAAATACAGGTCCACACATACATGTAACTTCTTTTCTTTTTCTTTTTTTTTTTTTTTCCCCTGCAGATTATTGAAAAAGAATCTTTGTACATTTGGATTCTGTTCAGCTTCTGAGTTTCGTCGGATTTCACTCATACAAGACCTAGTCTGTGGAGATCATTTCTGTTTTGAAGGACAACTTCTGTGCAGCGAATAGAAGAGTTAAGGTAGTGGATATTTAAAGTGAACTGCTTTTGGAGCATGTTTATGACCTTATTGCTTGCATTTATTATTTTAAAAAATTAAAATCAAACACAGAAAGTCTTGCCAGCAACTTAACCTGAATAAGCTTACAAATGGAATATAGATTGAAAAATGAAATCTAGTTTTCTGGATAATATTGTTACTTTTTTTCACCATGGTTTTTTACAAAGTTCTGTCTTGAAAGTGTTTACCACTTCTTGTGAATAAAATTTTCACTGCAATATACTCTTAACCTGGATGCACTGAATAGCTTTTTAAAGATTTTTTTTTTTTTTTTCTCATGTTTAATAGTGTCTTCTCAGTCCTGGAAAACTCTGTGGACAAGACTATGTAGAAAAGTCTAGATTGTGTTTCAAACCTCCTAGGTATTTCAGTGTGGCTTGGTCTAGTTCTAGAATACGGAGGGTTTGTTACAGGAATCTGAAATCACAAGTAAGTTCTTGCGACGGCAAAACTAATGATAAGCGATAATGCCCCTTTTAGGCAGTCAGTTTGTTCCCAACTAATATTAAGTGGGTTTTGTAACTCAATACATGTTGTATTAGAATATTCAAATAAAACCAAATCTGTATTAATGAAGCAGATGAATGTGAGTAGTAGTGTGCTCATTTAGAGCCTACTGTGATACAAACCAGTGTGATATAGCAGCTGTAGGTAAGAGTCATTTGAATCTGACATTCATTATCCAGATGAATGATGGATATTCACTTTAAATTTATCATGAATGCAGCCACAAATGGAAATAAGATGGCGTAAACGTCTGCAGTTATCTGTTAACTGGTGTGCTTCATCATTTAATAGCTAAATGACTGATGATCATGTAGTTCAGAACACCTCTAATTAATTTTTGGATTGAGTCTTTATTCCCAGCCTCAAACTATGGTTTATTAATAGGTCAACTTAAAGAGCTTGCTAAAGTGTAATGTGTGGCTGTGCAAACATATTTGGAAGCATATAGTTCATTGTTGGATGTCAGATGTTTTACCTGCCTACCCGGCTAATTGAGAATCATATCAGAAAACAAGCATGCCATTGTAATGAATGAGACAGACAGTGACCTCTGAACAGACATAAGTGAATTAGAACTGATGAACTTGATATGAGTAGATTCACAGTGTCATTTTAAATATAACACAGTTTAACTCATTTTCTTGCTCTTGACAGTGTATTGCAACCACTAAAAGCATATGGAAGATTGGCAGGTGGATTTTAACATGTTTTCTCTGTACAAACCTTATTAGAATAGCAGGTGTATTGGAGGAATTTCTTTATATAAAAAAAGCATTTGGACTCTGAATGCATGCTAAGCAGGTATTCTGGCATCAAAGAAAAGTCTTCAATATCTTTGAGGATCAAGAGTGGGTAGAAGGAGAGAAGAGGGAAATTTTTTCCCAAGCTATAAATGAAAAATCACTCTCTTCTTTTTCTTGGCAAAGAGCAGAAAGGATAAATTTAAGTAATAATTTTGTTTGAGAAATTAACTTCCTACGTATTTCTGTTTCTCAAATTAGTATCTATTTATAGGCTGAATAATTGTGTATACGGTATGTCAGAATTTTGTTAGTCTTTAGACTAGAGGCTTTTGACAGTCCAATTTTGACAAATACTCCAGGATCATTTACGAACTGACTTCTGGCCTGCCCACCTTTGCACATGATGTTGACTTCATCCTTTCTTGCAATAGAGCAGAGCTGAGTCTTGTGTCTGTTTCTTAAATCCATGAGGTTCATTACTAATAAATGTTAAAGTGCTCACTTGTAGAAATTCCCACGTAAAAAAATAACATAAATTTACAGTGAACCACAGATCATGGTGTGTTTTGTTCAACATTTATAATGAAGGAGGATGATTTGGCACAATTTTATGCCTCAGCAGGAGCTGGTTATTTGGTGACAAATATGCCCTGAAAACAATATCTTTGGTACTCCATGTCCTCAACATCTCAGTAAGTACACAGTGTGAAATAAAAAAAAGTTTAGGGAAAACACTGAGCTCCCCTTACTGCACAATTTTTCCTCAGCTCTGAAATCGGGAATGCTTTCACCCCTTCTTTCCCAAAATGCAAAAGGTCTCTTTTCTTGTTTTTTTTGCCTAAGATTCTGCTAATTCCCCTATTTTTGTTCTTTCGTTTCTGTAGGCTTATCTTTTGTTGGATTTCCCAGGAATGATGCTTTCATACACAACTATCAAATTGGAATAGCTGGTGCATGTCAAAGTCTCATTCTTCATTTTAAGCTAATCACTCAGACAAATTCAGAACAGCGGCAAAACTTACATAAGCAAAAGAAATCTCTCTGATGCATATTCTTTTGAATAGGCAGTGTCAGTCTTTTTATAGTGTTTCTCTTTTCCATGTGGACCTTGGCATAGTGATTACATTTAATAGGTCTTTTAGAACTGGTCTTTCAAATTTTGCTGGAAAAAAAATTCACCAGTTATAGAAAACAGTTGCTAAAATGGGAAATATAGAGGGTTTAGCGTATTGTTGGTCTAGACAATCTGAAATTCTGACAATTGTAACAGTGATGGACAGGAACCAAAGTGGCTGTGATTTTCAAAAACTTTATGTTGTCTTCGAAATATGAAGATTTCAGTACACTAACGTACTGAAAGAGTGGAAGGACCTGACATGAATTAGTAATTTTCTGTATGTGGGAATTTAACAATCCTTAAATAGCTTGTGCTGGATAAAAGGAAACCAGAAAAATGACCTTTGTATTTGTCACCACTGCAAATCATGTTGTTCCACTGTTCCAGTGATGCGTAGAGGTGGAAATAACAGAGATGAGTACAATAGACTTTTCCATAGACTGAGTTTTCCAGGTCATTTAATTCTCTCTAGTGTCTTCAGAACCTTTCCAACAGAGCTAATGATAACAGATTGCCACATTATCCTGCTCATGGTGACCTGTTTGGGTAGTTGCCAGAAATTCCACTCAGTCAGAACTATGGGGGAAAAAAAGTGTTTATTGAATTCACGGTTATTATAAGGAAAAAAAAGAAAAAAAGTATTACTGAGTAATTCATGCGCTTAGTAATGATTCAATTATTTTGAAAATTGATACTTCAGATCTGGGTTGCTGCTCTGCTGCAGCTTGTTTTGGATCTTCCTTGCAGACTCTGGCCTTCTGCCAATTCACGTTCCATGGGGATAGTGCCCCCAATCTAACAAGGTTGTTTTTTCAGCACATAGCCAGCTAAAGCTATCCACACTAATTCCTTGCCAAAAGAGAAATAGCTGTGGCTCTGAAGGTGATGAATGTAGCTTTTTCCTAGGAACTGTGATTTCTTTGGGGCTGCATATCCTTAGGAGATTGCTAAGGAGAAAGTCTCACCACTCGGGCATATAATGGCGTTCAGTCTCAGACGTAGATAATTTTATAATTTACCCTAATTGTTCATATCTCTAGCTTTAACATAACTTTCTGAGAACCAGGAAGACTGAGATCAGATCCAGCATGTGATTTTTGCTATGAAAAAATGAGCCTGTGTTTAATTAAGAATTTAATGAAATAACTGTATATAAATTTGCTTTTGACTACTTGAATATTCAGTGCTTCTCCATTCCAACCAGAAAAAAAAAATGTATAAAAGAGATTCTTCCCGAGAGTTCTGCTTTTGAGACACCTTGCTCTTTCGTGTTACTTCTAGCTAATTTTGAAGCGCTAGAGGGATCAAAAGTTTTAAATGCTTGCTGCTTATTCTAACTGATTCCTAATCCTGGGTCTTTAAGAAAGATTTGAAATTAATTTTTAATTTTTTTTTTAAACCTACATTTAAGTTCCTCTAGAAAGCTAGATACATCATACTTGTTCCAAATCAATGCAAAAATGAGGTTAAAAGTTTTACCAAAGGTCACTTACCAGACACCAATGACTGATTTACTCTTTCCAGTTGTTTTCTAACTTAGGACTGACGTTCAAGCTGGTACTGAGCATCTAAGTCACATGCATAGTTTTCCCTTGATTATAGATTATGGATCTTGAAATACTACAGGGGGAAGATGTTATCAAATCTGTTTGAAGTTCTTTACTGTGAGGGTGGTAAAACACTGGAGCAGGTTGCCCAAAGTGGCAAATGCTCCAACCCTGGCAGTGTTCAAGGCCAGGCTGAACAGAACCTTGGTCAACATGGTCTAAGCTGAGGCATCCCTGCCCATGAAAGGGCATTGGAACTAGATGATCTTAAGGTCCTTTCCAGCTAAAACGAGTCTATGATTCTATGGTTTGATTAAATCAGAAAACATTTCTAAGTCCGTCTCACCTGTGAAGGGCTCTAATTTCAATATTATGTAAAAAGTTTTGCCTGCTGAAGGTTAAGAGTTGCAGTTCAGCAGCAGCTTTGCTAGCCACTGCTGCTCTCAAGGTCGGGAGAGCAACATAGTCTGAGGCATCATGAGAGTTGTCACACATAGTAGTAGGATTAATTGCACCATGCTAATTTAAAAAGGACATTTGAAAGGTTTGGGGCTTACATGCCTGATATCTTGTTACCAAAGGGCATGCTTGTATTCTCACTGAGAAGATTCATGTTTTCCAGGCCTGAAATGCCTGTAGTGATCCCCCTCTTTCTTTCCTATACATTTGCAATAAAAATAATGAGTATCAGAGGGTTTAGACCTTGAAATCATTTACTTTAAGACTACAATTTTATGTTATATCAAATTGCTTAATTTTAATTTTGTTATGAACTCTTGTATTTTGCTGCTAGATAGATGTACAAATGTTAAAATGCTATAAAATTGAGACTTGATCTTGATGTTAATATAAAGAAATGAAAGTCTTCAGGTTAACATCTGAAGTCCTATTAGACTATAGTCCTGAAGTATTCAAATATTAGTATCATTTTCTAAATATATAACTTGAGGGATTAAATTGTGACATATACATTTGCAGTTCAATAAGGATGAGATTCTAATATCTAACATATTAATAGTGGTTCACTACCTTTTGTTATAGCAGAATGTGGAAAATAGGAATACAATTTTAACTAATTGCATGTATTTGGGTTTCAGATCTGCTATAAATCTCTCTGTCTACAAGAGGCCATTTTTATAAACCTCAGTATGATCTAAAGAAGAAAAGGGTTTTTTTCACAACTACAGTCTGGGCAGAGAAGAGATTCAGAGCAATCCTGCAAAGAAGGACTTGGGGGTGTTGGTTGATGAGAAAATGAACATGAGCCAGCAGTGTGTGCTCGCAGCCCAGATAGCCAACCATATCCTGGGCTGCATCAAAAGCAGCGTGCCCAGCAGATCGAAGGAGGTGATCCTGCCCCTCTACTCTGCTCTCGTGACACCTCACTTGGAGTATTGTGTATAGTTCTGGTGTCCTCAACATAAAAAGGACATGGAACTGTTGGAACAAGTCCAGAGGAGGGCCACGAGGATGATCAGGGGACTGGAGCACCACCTGTATGAAGATAGGCTGAGAAAGTTGAGGCTGTTCATCCTGGAGAAGAGAAGACTGTGTGCAGATCTCATAGCAGCCTTCCAGTATTTGAAGGGGGCCTATAGGGATGCTGGAGAGGAACTCTTCATTAGGGACTGTAGTGATAGGACAAGGGGTAACGGGTTCAAACTGCAAGAGTGGAAGTTCAGGTTAGATATAAGAAAGAAGTTCCTCACTGTAAGGGTGGTGAGGCACTGGAACGGGTTGCCGAAGGAAGTTGTGAATGCTCCATTCCTGGCAGTTTTCAAGGCCAGGTTGGACAGAGCCTTGGGTGACATGGTTTAGTGTGAGGTGTCCCTGCCCATGGCAGGGGGTTGGAAGTAGATGATCTTCAGGTCCTTTCCAGCCCTAACTATTCTATGATTCTATGATTCTAATATAGTTACTTAGGCTAAGTCTGACATTACAACAAAGCCTAACCAACGACAAATCACTGCGAAACATGAGGCTCAGTTCTCTTCTTGCTACCCTCTTTTCCCTGTCACAGATGTACGGGTTGTACAATCAATGCATAATTGATTGAGCCAGTACAAAATGTTTTGGTTTGTTTTTTGTTTTGCTTTGGTTTGTTTTGCTTTGTTTTGTTTAGTTTCATTCTATGGTTAAACCAGTTTATCAGATGTGGGAGGAATTTCAAGGCAGCATGACTGCTACTTGCTGTGGCAGGTTTCTATGTGACTGGCTCTGCTAACACACTAAGCCACAAAGCATGCTTTAATTTTTGAAGCGGGGAAGATCCCTGCAGTGAATCAATATCATTAGAAATCCCAGTGTGAACACAAGTGAACTGCATGCAAAGCCGCTTCACCAGGAGTGCCACTTGCCACTGCTGAATGATTAGCTACTTTTGCAAAACTGAGTGGAGTAGGGCCTTACCTCCTCTTGTCTGAGTTTGGGAAGGCACCATGCTCTTCAGGAAAGCAGCAATGGGTCAGGACTGTCAAGCCACTTAAGTCCAAGCAGGTTCCAGTGTTTGTTAAAACAGCTCTAAAATTTTCATAAAGACCAAATATGCCTACTTTCCACATAATGAATATGAAACCCAGTCTTAAAACCTGGCCGTGGCAGGTCCAGCTATACCTATTGAAACACTGTCTCCCAGCAGCCAGGCTGAGATTAACCACAAGGCAGCCACTCATTCACAATGGGGACAGATGCAGGCAGGTGGATGTTGGGAAAGATATCACAGAGCAACCCATCTTTAACCAAGAAATGAGCAAAAGAAAATCCGATGTTGTTAGCCATACATACTTTGTAAGTAGTAAATACAAATGTTGAAAGCCATAAGCATCTGAATCTTTAAGATGGCTCACTATTTTATATGGAACTCAGATATTTGGGTGATAGCCAGCCGAAAAAATCCCTGAGCTAGAGGTAGTTTTGGAAGATGCTTATATTTTTCATTATTTTTATTCAGAACAGAAAAATGATGGATTGAAGCTCATAATAAAAAGTCATTGAATGAGCTTAAATCTCATGTACGATTTTCATTATCTGGTTAATACAGGCACAACATTTAAGAATAATTTTATATAAGCACACATGTATCTGGTTTGTATGACATTCATATGCATTTCAAGTTTTCAGGAGTATTTATAAAACATATATTTATATTTGATGTTTTGGTTTGTCTCCCTAGACTAGAAAAAAAAAAGGTAAAATGCCATAAGGATGCTTACACCATGCTGCCTTTTACATATCAGAAGGAGAGATAAAGACGATGTCAACAGACTTCGATTTTTGTCTCACATTTTCAAACCTGAATCTACATCCATATCTCAAGTCTTACAAATATCCACATGACTTAAAACTAGTTTTGTTTGTATAGCATGCAGATTTTTTTAGAAGGGTTCTAGGGTACAAATACAAAATCAAACACCTCTTTAACAGATTAGTTTTCTGGACTGTAAACTGGAGAAGAGGTCTTAGCAAATGGGATATATTTTTGATTTTTGCAATGTTTTGAAGAAAATAGAAGAAAATCCATCCACACAATAATTAAAAGCTCATATAGTATTAGAGAGCCACTCTGAAAATAAGCATTAAACATCTGTAATATGCAGCACAGCTCCTTTATCAACAGTTTTGCGGGAAAAATAATTACTTCTGCTTTGACACGATGAGAAGAACCAAAGCTCAGTATTATTTGTTGCCATTATAGTAATTATTGCTATTTATTACTTATAGCAGGAGTATTTTCCCTATTTAAAGCCCTCAGAATGAAAGCTATTGTCATACTTATAATCTCGTATGCGGTGGGGTTTCTAAAGAAGCTTTGTAATTAGTTCTTTCAAATTCATATGAACATTGTTATTGTCTTAATCTAATATTTGGTACTGATAGAAATGAGCTGCAAAATATTTAATGACATTTTGCAAGTACTGTCTTGTCAAGTTTGTCATTGCCATCTGACACAAGCGATTTTAGAAGTCAACAGTCTTGTTAGTTAACGTTAATGAACTTGGCAGTCACACATAATTGGCTCTTACCGTGTTTTTCATGTCTTAATGGGATTGTGCCAGGGCTTTTTGAAGTATAGGCTTCAGATTTATTGATTGTGCAAATGTAAAATTTCTTCTTGTAGCTGATGTTTGCCTGGATTTTCTATCGCATGAACTAAACCAGATAACTACCAAATCTGGTAAAATTAAGTAGCTCTATATAAAAAGCAAATTTCATAAAATCGTACTGTTCAGATAGTAAAAGGACCTTAGGCAGTCTTCAATCCAATCTCCTGCTCATGGCCGGTCAGCTCTGAGGTCAGATCAGCTTAGGTCTTCACCCAGCTGGGTCTTGAAATCATCCAAGGGCAGAGATTTTACAACCTCTCAACTTGTGCCACTGCCTGACTCTCCTTATGGTGAAAAAGCTCCTTTTTATATTCAGGCTGAACCTCTCTCATTTCAGATTTTACATGCTGACTCTCATCTTCCCAACTTGACCTGCTGTGAAGAGTCTGGCTCTGTCTTCTCAATGATCTTTTAATAGGCACTGGGAGGGCATGTTGTTAGGCATCCCCCAGTGCAGTCTCTGCTCCATGCTAAACAAGCCCAGCTCCTCCAGGCTGTTCTTATGGAGCAAGTAACAGTTCCCACCATCTCTGTGTTCTCTCTCGTACCCCCTCCAGTTCGTCACCACCTTTCTTGTACTGAGTGGCCCCAAAGCAAACGTAGCATTCGAGTTACGGAAGTTCTCAGAGAAGGGGGAAATAATACATTCTTTATCTCAGAAGATGAGATTCAGAAACATGAATGAATTGGCATTTTTTTCTGATTTGAGACCAACTTTATTTTACAGTAACATGAATCACTTTTGCCGGTGTAACAAAAGTAACATTTGGCCTTCAGACAAATGTATCCAAAGGGATGCAAAATTTCTTTAAAAAGAGGATCTCACGTAACTCCTGTTAAAAATTCCTGAATTCAGAAATTAGAAGGAGATAAGAGATAAGGTAAGAACCACAATGATCTAATTTGATTATGTAGGGGAATTCTTTGGTTGCTTCTTTTAGTGATATTTGCACAGCTACAGTTTCCTGTAAACATTGTGTTTTCTGATCAAAAGAGAGCAAAAAGAAAGAACAACTTTTAACTGATGTGAAAGTTATCCCTGCTTACTTGTTTTAAAATGGGTGGGACCATCCCTGTTCCTATTTAGAAATTAAACAGCTGAATGGGGCTCATGCTGGTTGACATCAAGTGAACATGCACACCTCTTGTTTCCCAGGAAACCAGCCTGGTTCTTAGATCAAGATCCAGTAATCACAGTAGTGACTTTCAAGGCAGTGAAAATTCTGAGGAACTCCTTAAGAAATTGATATAAATTAACTTTCTATGAGTGATTTGGGAAAAGAAAGATACTGTTTTGCACATCCCTCCAAATTTATTTTCTCTCTTATTTCCCCTATTTCCTATATAAGAATGCTTTGTGCTTATCTCTTTTGCTTCTTATTAGAAGCAATTAGTGTATAATTTGTTGTTGTTGCACAGCTTTTCACAAAATGTTACTAGGAAATCTGGGATTTAAGTTCTTGAAATACAAGAAGTAGAATTTAATTTAATTTTGTTGCCTCAAACATATTGTAATTGAATACTCATTTAAATGTCATCCCAGTTCAGATGTTAAATTTAGTGATTTATTTATTTGTAAATGGCAAGTGAAATTTGCAGTCTGCATTCATTTAAGAAAAAAATAAGTAAATTAGTTGTCACTTAGAATAGTCTGACATAATTATGTGACAAATCATTAACACCTAGATAGAAGCATAAAACTGCTATGACCACAAGGTCTTAACATTATTAGCAAGACAAATAACCAATTTCTTTACTAAATAATAAAATGTAGAAGGAAGCACATATAGTAAAAAATATTCCTGACACGAATGTTACCTGGCAGGCTGAATGTGTTTTGGATTTCAAGAAAGTTTTTGTGTGGCTTCACGCAGTAGAGAAAAAGGTATTCCTGAATGCTGTAAAACAAAACTTTTGATACTCTATCCTCATTTTTGCTAGCCTGTCAAAGCCACTGTCCTTTAAGAAAGCTATTTCACAAATGGAAGGGAACAAAAAAAATCAGCATAACTTTTTAAATACAGCAAGTGAATAAAAGTGATATCTTAACTGATTTAAAGTGCAAGGAATCTTTTATAGAATGTACTTGAATTGTTTATGAGGACTAGTTCAATACAAAAATAAATTTAGGTAAATTACTATTTCTAGCATGTTAAACTCAGCATCTAAATGTCATAGCTGTAATCGTAGTCAGCGCTTAAGATATTTTATACAGCAAAATTCAATTTCCAGAATTAGCTACTAAAAATCCTTCACTTCAATTTAATTAGTTTAAACTGAAACCCTTCTTTAAACCTTGATTTGTAGAGACATAAAGTTTCAAGACACCTAAGTAGAGTGGAACAAAATGGCAGCAGTTCCTTGGCAAACTCATTTCAAACTGAGGGAAAACTTTGCTTAGATTTCTGTAGTGAATGCGAGATAAAGAATTGTTTTATTTATTCAAAGTGAAAAAAATCTTTCCATTTTCCTATTTAGGAAAAGAAAGGTGGGGAGACTTCTCAATGTCTGTATATAAGCTGAATGAATCTTCAGTAGCATGATAGACTGAACTCTGTGATGTGGTATGGGAAAACATTCTCCATACTTCATTGCCTGCTTCCCTTTAGAGATAACATCCTATTGTGAAGGAGTTGCTAGAGATATACATGCGATGGATATAGCTCATTCTTCTTTAGGTAAATCACCATTTTTGCTGATAGCTATTCTGGAGCTTTTCTTAAAGGTAAAATGGGCTACACAAACTTCTGTTAATGGTCTTTGAGTTCAGTTTCAAGGCGACCCTCTGAGCATTTCGCTTGTATCTACAGTACTGTGATATATCCCTACTAGTTCCATTGCTCAAGAATTTTTATATATTTCTATCCATGATAATTTCTAAAGAGAAGGGGTGGGAAGGGAAGGGGAAGAAAAGGGAAGGGAAGGTGAAAAGAAGGTGAAAAGAAGAGGGACAGCTGTTCCAGTAAAATAATCCCCCAAACCATTTAGCAAATAGAAGGCATGCCACATAGACATGCCACTATGATATTGCAGCCTTTTAACTCACTAGAATGGTGTGGGGACCAGAGACAAAAAAATATTCATTGCATAAAATTGCATAACCTTAAAATAATAATAAAAGCCTAGTGAGACAGACGTAGCTGAAAAAAAATCAAAGGGGCCAACATTACTTCTCTGTTTTTAACAGTTAAGTAAAATCCATGGCAGTGATGCTAACTAAATAACCATCTAGATGATACAGGGAATATAAATGACTGTGTGAGAAGTAGACTGGATTATTAGTAGCTAGACATGAATTTCCACTTTTGCCTTTGTTTTTCCTATAAAAAAAATATAATTGAGCAGCAGAAGAATCAGAGATTTTTTAACACTGGTGTTATTACTTATTTTTATTTTCCCTTTTGAAGAAAGGAAAATTGCCATGTGTCATTATCCTACTGAGTTTCTGCCAAGTCATCAGCATTATTAAAACTCAGATCATACTTCGTACAAAAGACTTGTTTGTGAACACAGCAAAAGAGTAATAGTTCAACTAAGGATGAAGAATGACTCCGTTTTAAACCCAAATGCTTTTTGTTAGTATTTTTATGCTTGCATGAAATCTATCAATATAATTTATTTTTTTCTGTATAGATTTTCATGGTAAATACAAATAAAATTTCAGTAATTTTTTAGACCTCAGTATAAGTAACTATGAAATGGTCCTATCTGAAAATGTAGTAACTGTCATACATAAGTAATCAGTCATGTTGCTAAATTTAAAAGTAATTTGGCTGGTGAAGAAGAAATGTGTGTTTTTCTTGCACATTGCATTCATTTTCCATAACAAATTAGTGCCCACAAATTCAGTCTTCCAGACAAATGTTCAGTTAAACGATAATCTGGAACTTGCACATTAAAATAAATGCAACTGTACTGATCTTAGCAACTGAATTAACAGATGCATATGCAGTAGTGTCTATTTAGCTGATAACATATACATTGTAAGTTGTGTAAGGATTACACAATTTACAAATGAGTGTGCATTTTTCAGCTCCAGTTGTACAAGGTTAGAAATGCATGCATGAATTAGAGATCATGACTTCTTTAATTACGTTTAACTTTGCTTATATTAAACTTGTCATTCTTGTAACAACCAGTCCAAGACACTAATTTTTAGAAAGATGAACCAAAAAGAAAAGTTGCTCTTCTTCCATACACTTTACTGCAGGCCTAAGGGACATTGTGAGCCTCATTGCTGAGTCTATCTGTAATCAGTGGAAAGAAATAACAGGATCTAATTCAATTCAACCAACATCGAAATCATCCCCAGGGTGTCTGTCAATAAAAGGAACCTAGGATGCCTAGTTGGGATGAATAGGTCCAGTATTACATGTCAAACTTTATTTGGGAACACTACAGTGTCACAGAAGTCATTGTGTTAAGGTTTTGCAAAATGGGGTATGCAGAGAACGTATAACAGGATTTTATGTTGTAACTCTGTAAACCTTAATAAATATGACCTGTTTAGTGTGAAATAGTATTCTTCAGTGTACATGCTGTTTGTATTATGCATTCTTTATGGTATAGCTCTTTTATTACGAAGTGTTGAGGAAATTACATTCTTATGGTTAGCAACACAGAATTTCACAGTTCTTATAACGAGAGCATTTCTCATCATTTGATGTTTTGTCAAAGAGCAGTTACTCTCAATTGACATACCTCAATCAACTGGCTAATCTAAATCTTGTTTAGCTGGTAAAGCTATCATCTACTTAAAGGGACAATACCTATGGTGAAAACTGTAGTCACCTTCTGACCCATCCATACTATATATCTACTAATACATATTTTTTTTTGCCACTTCTATTGCAATATCCTGATATCAAAAACCTTCATTTTTTTTACCACAATTCAGTCCACTATTGAAAGTTGCTGCTTAACATTTGGGTAGGAAATGTATGCCTCTTTTCTGGCTCTTGAATGTTTCTTCTCTGCCATACGTTTAGAGCTTGTTTGAAGACATGTTCTTTGTGCATGAAGACTCTCTATAACAATGTTGGACAGAAAACCAGCTCAACTCATAGTGGTTTAAATAAAATCTGTTTCCAAGTGGTTTATTGATTTATTAATGGCACATAATTAACAACAATGAATGTGCCGCATATTCTGGATCAATATCAACAACAGGGAAGATAAACCACAATGCTGGACAATGAAATTGTTCCTTACAATGGAATTGTAAGAAACACCTTTAATTTTCTAAACAGCCTTTTATAACTAATCCCTGGAAGTGTGAATCTGACACACTTGCTGTTACCTGGCTGCTCTGGATTTGCTTGTGCCTGTATGACCCACCCACGGCTGAGACAGCTCCCTCGCCGGAGATGTGGGTCCTGCATTGCAACCTGCACCGCCAGTGCCCTGACTGCATGTGGCTTCCTGTAGCCCTAATGGTGAGGAAGCTCTGCCAGCCCTAGGCAGATATTGCAATTACACAAGGGCATCTGACATTCTTGAAGTGCCACAGTCTTTTTGTACTTCTTTTCAAGCTCACTTCCTTGTTTCCAAAAACTCTTGGGAATCCCCTGTTTACTGTTTAATCTAACAGGTTGGCTGTCTTCCTCTCTAGAGTTGTCAGTGTTTGAACAAACTCTTGGGACTGTTTGCTGTGTAAGCCATTCATGCGGCTTACACAGCACATTCGCATGGCTTCAGATGCAGCCCTGTTGCCACTCACAGATACTGTTACCTGTAGCTAGGAGAGGATATGGGCACCATGCGTGGGAGCAGTTCCACCTCCCCATTTCCATCTTCTGCTGCTTCTGTACCAGACTTCTGTTTCTACCCTGCAAGGGTGGGAAGAGCTCACAAAGCCACTGGGCTGCAGAGTGCAGGCAGGTTTGTTGGAGGGCTCTGAACCTGCTGAAAATGAGCGTAAGGGAAAGCCTAACACCATAATCAGGAAATAAGAAGCAGTGCATATTGATTTGGGTGCTACAGAATTTCTTAGAGCTGCACTGAAGCAGCTTTAAAGACTGTTCTGTAAATG
This sequence comes from Psittacus erithacus, assembly GCA_009867235.2. NCBI lineage: Eukaryota > Metazoa > Chordata > Aves > Psittaciformes > Psittacidae > Psittacus > Psittacus erithacus. The sequence goes on along the minus strand of WYDI02142672.1, from coordinate 3,112 downwards.
TTTTGACATTTAAGTCAGTCTTAAGCATCTATGTGTATATATATTCACTGGTTTAAGAACAAAGTAGGCTGCTGGAGATGATGCTGCTTACATAGGATAGAGAATTCATTACAGCATGTTTACATTGTGATAACCAATTTGTATCTGTTTTTCTTTCCTCTAATTTCCATGTTCTTTATGCAATTTGACTACAGTGATTACCAATATTTGAATAAATGGCAGACTGATTGCATCTTGTGAAGTAAATCATTCCTTTAAGTCACTGTGCTAACCAAGTATATTTACTCTGGAATGGAATTGGTATTTAGTGTCATTTGTGCTTTGAGATGTGAGACAGCATTTTATTTATTTTTTATTTTATTTTTCTTTATTTACTTTTCTGTCAGATACTGAAACATGCCATACATTGTGAAAGTAATTGGATGTTGCTCAAGACTAGAGTAATAAATATCTAGCTGGTGTTTTCTTTTGAATAATAGTAAAAAAATCCTGAACTTGATTTAGTACACTTTTCCTTTAGGAAGTATGGATAGCATGTTTGACAAGGATTTTGGAGATTTGGACCGAATGAGAAATCAAATACAGTTGATTATGCAACTACCTGTGTACATTTTGAAATAAAGTACTTGTCTTTTTTGAGGGCAATTTTAGTTTTACTAAAAAATCCCAAACAGATGATAGTTAGATGGTCGACTCTACTGACTTTACTAAATTCAAACAGAATATTTGTACATTTACACATCTTCCAGTTTGTGGGATGTATTTAGTTTGTTTTAGAAAACAAAAGTTTTTCAGCAGTTACAGAGTTACAGCGCCTTTAAAACACTGCAGCTGACTTTAGAATAGCTGTATGTGACTAATGTCACCCTCCTTATGTCTAAAATTGCCTTTTAAAAATGCATAAAACATTAATTAGGGCTCATCTAATATAATTCTGTTTTGAACATTATAAAATTATAATAGGTTGTTGTCACTAAGATCACTGGAGAGCAAGTAATGTGTCCAGCATTTTCTGTATTAGCAGAGCAATGTAAAAGCTTTTAATCTGACTGCATTTGGTAAAGCAAATGCTTATAATTTCTATTTAGTTTTAACAGACTTTTCCCTTTAGAAACTTTAACCTACCTGGATTTGTGGAAAGAATCTCCACTCCATCTCACTCTGGCCTAAATTGTATTTTAGATATATCAGAATAAAACAATGTCATTTCTGTGGTAATGACTGCCAAATAACAATTACAGTCAGTTACTTTGGTTTGGTATCCGTTAAATTTCAGCAGAAGATTAGATCATGGTGAGAAAAAGAGACTAAGAGCTCGCATTCTGTATTCCTAATTTCTCTTTATTTTGGAAAGATTTTTTATATGTTTTCTTACACTACCCCCAATCTATAAAGAAATTGTTCACAAATTTGCTTTTAAGAGTTCTTTGAAAAAAGTGACACTTGAATTTTCACACAAGGAATAAGCCAATTCTCACTATAGAATAAATTCAAAAAGATAGAATAAATTCAAAAAGACAATTTATTATTCTGTCTTTAGAAGCTACAAGGATTCCCTTTAATACTAATGTCTCAGTGAAGTTTTATCCTGAGCTTTGGAAAGAACTTGCTAAATGAAATGATCATTGCCTTCAGAATTTTTATGGAATGAACTATGTCATATTTAACATAGCAGTTTATGTATGAAGCCTATAAAAGTTCAGGCACCTAAAACATGATACAAGCACAGCTGAGAAAAGTAGGCTCAGTTGACCTTCCCACTGAATTTCCAGTTAACCATAGAGCTGATTTCACTTAGGTTTTTTAGTTAATGTTTCTTTTTTTTTTTTCTCTAGCGTTTTAATTTTCATCAAACACACCACTGTTACTTTGCCTCTTCACTCTTCTACACCTCAAAATCTACTCAGAATCCTCGTCCAAACCAGAAAACAAATATGGTTCAATAACAAGTCTTATGTCCTGATAAAATGGAATGGTGCCTCCTTCAGGACCTTAACACTAGGGGCAAAATATGACATTTCCACAGGCTATATGAATGCTGTGCCTACTAGATGAAGAGCAAAGTTCTCCTACCGTGGTTGCATTAGCTGAACTAATCCTGAAAGAACCTTGCTTTTGGCCAGAAACTGCCAGAGGTATGACTGTTTTCTTCTTATATGACACATAAAAAGGATGTGGCTTCAGAGCTTTGATGATATAGAAAATATTGGTAAGTCATATGTTTAAGTTAACACTGATGATTGTTTTATTTCAGAAAACAAAATACATGCCAGAGTTCACAAAAGCGGTTAGTTCTCGGGAACTGTTCTCCGCTCTCTTTCCCTTCCTAGAGTAATCCATACCCTTGTTTCACTTCCTAGAATAATCTTTACCTTGACTTATCATTCATCTTAGAAGAGTTTCAAAGGTAGAACTTGCCAGTTCTTTTTGATACCAATTTATGAAGGTGGAAGAGGGAATTCACTGTCCTACATTAGTTCTAGTTGATAGGTTTCCATTTCCTGTAATGCAATCAGTGACCAACTTTATAACCTCTGCAACAAGAGACTATCTACCCTGGTGTCGTGGTTTAAGCCCTGCCATGCAGCCCGCTCACTCACACCCCCGCCGCCCCCACCCCCCGCTTTCCTCCCTCAGCTCCTGGAGGGATGAGGAGGAGCATAAAGAAGAATACAACTCCCACAGGTTGGGATAAGAACAGTCTAGTAACTAAGGTAGGACACAAATCACTGCTGCTACCACCAATGATAAAAATGATAAGGGAAATAACAATAGAAGGTAATACAATGGCTCACCACTGCCCAGTACCCAGCCCCACCCCAGCAGAATCTAGCCTTTCCTGGGTTCAGCAGTAGCAGTCATTTTTCTCCTCTGGTGACATTCCAAAATCTTTGCCCTCTGGGCAGTCCATGATGACTTCTAGAATTCCTGGACAACTGGGGTTTCCTATTTGAGCTCGTTGTGATAGATCATCTCTACAATGGCTGATTCCCTCAGAGACTGGATGCCTTTCTCTAGAATAGTCCACTTGGCCAAACGACTCATAACATCATCCTTGTATGGAAACCTTTCTTTCACAGCTGCCAAGAGCCGCCTCCAAAGGCTGAGGGAC